>CAEGAG010228658.1:0-97720 GCA_903067065.1 Brachyrhaphis terrabensis | reverse complement strand
TACTGTGAAGAGATTTGTGGCTGATTCAAAACAAAGATGGGTTTGTACAGATAAAGGCATAATGAGGAAGGTTTCTGTTAGACAAATTCATCAGATTAAGAGAGCAGCTTTTGATTAATACTGCAATAGTTTATGACTTGAAAATTATACTGACCATCATTTGCATTGACCATTTAAGGAAATCTGAGAAAATATCACTTGCATAATAATTTGGAACACAGTGCAGAGTGACACACCTGAGAACTGAAGGTTCCCAGGTGTGTCTCCATGCATGTGTCCATGCACAAAGAATACATGGATACACCTGTCCCTCAGTAGAAACCATGCTCATGGTGACTATTTTTAAAGGGTTTTTTTAATGCTTAATGTAAAATGTGAATTAATGAAACGTCCCAAACAGCAGTTTCTGACTGGGGACTGAGTCGGAGATTCACACTCCAACAGAACACAGTTTAGAACAACGCATATTCACATGTTGGCCCAGTCAAAGTTGTGTCATCACACTGATGCTCTGTTTTGCCTCAGCAGTCCCTGGTCTAAAGCTCCTCCCCCATGACTACACCTGTCATGTCCCTGGGCTGAATTCAGTCATTTCTCAGGACTTGAGGACGAGGTAAGCAAGCAATTCTTTATCTAAAATTCACAGCTTAGATGTGAATTTTAACCTTGTAGTAAAAGGAGTAAAACAGAGCCCACCTGGACATTTGGAGCTGATTTACTCCTCCCACCTGATTTGTGTGGATGTTTTATTGCTGAGTTTCTGTTTCCACGGGGGAAAGTGTCAGGTTACCGCAGGTAGAGCAAAGACATGTGTGCGCAAATGTTTGTGTGTGAATGTGTTTTTTTATTATATACAAAATAATAAATAATGGATTAAATTACAAGACAATTACAATGTTTTGGCTCTGGGTTATGTGTGAGACCGGTGTGCCCATATTCATGTAATTTTTGGTAAATAATATTTAAAAAGAAAAAAAACATGACAACAAAGTATAAAAAGAGGTGAAGCTTTAATTAAGAGCACAGATTAAGAGTTCCTGATCGAACACTGTAAGCTAAAACTAATTATTTTGTAACCAAAATAATTTGGTTACATCACTTGCATCACAACCCAGCTCTTACAAAATGCTCAGTCATGCTAGGCACAAACTTACCATGCCTGACCTAAACTTGTATTTCTGCATTTCACACTCCCTTTTGTTTGACCATCAAAAGATAACATGTTAATCTGTGTTATCTGCTTTGGTATTTACACATCATCTGCTATTTCTGTGGCTTTGATTTATATTATTACAGTATAAATCAAATTTTACTGAACAAAGCTCCCATGAGTACAGTATTTTTTTTCAAAAATAGAAAACTCAAAAAGCACTGTTCTAAATTATTATGCGCAGGTTCTCTTTTCTCCATGGCTACATCGAGGAAGAACAGAGCAGGAATAAATAATCAATAATACCAATCTTCAGATTACTTACTTTTTTATTTTTTTCACATTACAGCCAGAAATGAAATGCATTTTAATGTGAAATAGATTAAGAATAAATTAAATATATATGCAACAGAGTGTGATTAAAAAACTAGCATTGAAAACTCAACCCTTACATGGACATGGTGGTGGCAGCATTATGTTGTTGGATTGTTTTTTTTTGTTGTTGTTTTTAATCAGCTGGGACATTTGGCAGACTGCGTAAGAAGATGGATAAAGTATTTAATTCTTAAGGCTTGAGAGTCTGAAATAGGTCAAAAGAAAGTATTTTCATGTTTTAAAACTGCATAGTCAAAGTCCAAACCTGAATCTAATTGAGTTTGTGGCATTTGCCTAATTATTAAGGCATGGCACACTTTTCATTCCGCTTCACAATTATGAACAGCTTTGCGTTTCCATAAAACAACTGATAAAATACTGTAACCTGAGTTTGCATACAGTATGAAATCACTCTTTTGTAAACAGGTTTTTTGAGCTCTGTAGTATAACTTGCAATTGGCAAAAAAAACTATAATTAAAGGTAAAGCAGCCTTTAATTGATCTGCAGGGAGTCCCACTCACATGGCAACCACCACGTTTTTCCAGCAACACGGCTACATTCACCTAAAGACCTATTTCTCCCTGTTTGTGCTGATGCAGACTGATGTCATGTCAGTTGCCGCGTGCGTTTTATTTTCAGGCTGTGTTTAGCCGGAGGGACTTTGTAACGTCTGCCAAAGGTGACCACGGATGTTTCCATCGCTCTCATGCGATTTAACCACATACGCTGAGGCAGCTTTTTGGATTTAGCTTCTTGCGTTCAGAAAGTGCCGCTTTCTGTCATCGCTGTGCGGGGGGACTGACTCTCATTAAGCAGTCTCTCAGTTTTCCATGGGCTGCTGGCAGAAACATTAGAGAGTTTCTCCAGAGTCTGTGATGTGGGCCTGATGCCGTTCTGTGTTTATGAAACTGCTCTGTTTCATAATGCGCTAATATAGTTGTAACGGGCTGGCTGGGATGGTTGCACGTGTCACTTCCTCATTACTGAAACACTGTTGGGTTAGTTACCTACTGGAAGGGCTAAGGTCATGTTTGCTGTAGTGAACTGTCAGCATTATTCAAGCCAAGCCATTCATGTGGCTTATCTGCATGATGAGAAGTGTCAACACGTTGGTTATCGACCTGGTCAGTCAACACAGACTCAAGCCCATTTATGTGGAAGGGGCAATGCTGATAGAGTATAACCAATCACAAGGGAAGGACAAGCTAGAGTGATTTCTTCTGCTTTTGCTTCTCAAATATTTCAGATCATCAGATTTTAAATATCATATGAAGAAGACCAAAAACAAAAACAAAAAACTTTTTTAAATAATTATTTTTTAAATGATTATTTTTTTAAATAATCTTTCAATTTGTGAACCGGAAAGGAAGTGGTGAACCTTTCCTAGGAGGTGCAGCCTACCAAAATTACTCCAAGAGCAAACCCACAAACCAAATGTCTTCAGCTAAAATCAATGTCGAATGGGGCTGAATGAAAACAATTCTACGAAGTCATCAGATCCTTAAATCCCCAGTAGATCTTATCACTGGGACTTCATTTGTTGTGGCAGCAACGTAGTCATAAGTGAGGTAAGCCACTTTTGTGCCAATAATAGAACTTATGTTAAACCGTAGAAGAGTCACCTCAAGCTTTTTGTGATTACATCATGGTAAAAATACATTTTCTGTGATATTTTTCTGTCCTTTGTGAAGGTTTTCAACCAAACATAGATTGTTTTTGGCCTTTGGCAGAATGAAATGCATCACACAAACTCATCAAAGCAAATTATACAATCTTATCCTTTTTAATCACATTTAAGTGAAAAAGTCCAGCCCATTGAGATTAATACTGAAAAACAGTGCATCATCTTATCCTCAAGTTAGTTTTTTATATACCTTTAATTCACTGATAGCAAAAACAGTTTGTTATCAGTGAAAACAGAAGAAGGGCTTATTAGATGAGGTTTTCAGATAATCCCTCCCTGCATTCCTCCTTGGGCCGACTGCAGCCCAGAGTGTGAAGGTCTGGGAGCCTCAGGCAGATTAGCTGGATTAATTACTGTACAGTTGACTTCCTGGATAAAGGCATGACTTCTACGCTCTCATCCAAACTCTGGTTAACTCTATAAAGTGTCTTGATGTATCTTCTACTCCATCAAATCAAAGATGTGTAGCTTTTACTGTATATAGTTTTATTTTCTGCTATTGCATAGGAAGGAAACTGTTATTGCTGCTTCAGGGTCGAGTATTCACGAGACAACCATCCAGGCTCTCACCAGTCTCATGATGTGATGATTTAGCCCCTCAACTTCAGGCTCAGTGATCAACAGGAATCCGGCTTTGTTTAGATCACTCAGGTCTGCCTGAGAGTCTGGTTTATAACAAGCTGAGGCTGGATGGGCAAAGGGAGAGAGACGGGGTCGGACCCACTTCTCTGTAAAATGATTGGGATGAGCAGGGTCTCAATTAATCCGGCTCACTAAGGCACCATCTCGAGGGTTTAGTGAGAATCCACAGAGGTAAGTTCAACAGGAGGACAAGAGATAGTCTGTCAAATTTCAACTAGGAACTGGTATTTCATCATCTCCAAGTGGCTTTATCTCATTTTAATCAAATTATTTGCTTCCACTTATACATCTGTCTTTGCATTCTTTCCTAGAATGCTTTAGACTCAAGTCTCTAGGAATTTCTGAAATTCCTAGAGATTTTTCATTTCTAATCCATAGTTTGATTAGTTTCAGCAATAAGGATAAAGATGTTAGCTGAAATATGTATATCCTGTACTATACTTAGCGTCTTCACCTTGTTTAGTTGATTAGCTTCTGTATCTTTTCTGTGAACAAATTGTAACAATAAGGAAAAACATTATGTTGTATAATTCAAACTGAGCTAAGCTAATTTCCTACTTACTTTAAGCCCAATTTTAATCTCCCGTCAGAATGATCTTTGTACTTAATTTAAATTCCCTACTTTTTAATGTTTGTGCATTTGCTTTTTAAGATCCCAAAGTAAAAATTAAGTTGATTATTTCATTTGTCCATCTTGGACAGTTGTACATCAGCTGCTTTACAGCCACTGACAGGTTGCTAATGTTTTGTTTCTCTGAAATGTTAAATAAATGATAAAATAATGTTTGCAGTAACCACTAAGATAAGTTTGAGATGGCGGCCATTATCTTTATCCTCAGTGACCAAATATACTGGATTTATTCCAAATTAAGAACAGCAGGTAAGACACTCCATGTTTAACCTTTTTCAAGAGAACGCCACTTCAAAAGTTCATATTCCTTTGATACATCATACCAACCTCTACTGTGGAGTATTTCTATAAATGGCTTGTGTGTAAGCTGCTGAACTGTTTACCTATTGAGGATTTGAGAAGCAGACACAGGAAAGTCCAAGGAATTAGTGCTGTTAAGCTAACCACACCAGGAATTTTAAATAAGAGTTTGATTAAATAATCTTGTTAACGTCAATGTGGTGTGGATCTTTTTCTTTGTGCTCAGATCAGATTATTAAAAGATGCCATATAAGGATTTTATTGCGAAAGCAAATGATTAAATCTTAAAGTCGAGAATAACTATCCAACAATAAATCTTCTGCATGTATACAAACAGATTTAGCATAATGTCAGCAAAGGAATTAGGTGAGTATTTCGACTATGGCTCTCAGTAAGAGTTGATCTTTTGTTTCAAGATATTCATGCTAAACAATAGCTAAGAGCAAAGACTCCCAACAGCTTTTGTCAGCTGTGTTTTCATGGTGAATCAACAACTTTTACTTAATTTGCATAAATAATATTAACATGAGTGAAATATTCAAAGAAAAGTGCTAAAAGATTTTATTTGAAATAAAAGAAAATTGTAACAAAACGCAAATCTGCTCTCACTTCATCCTCCAGACTCTGTACACCATAAAAATAACATATTTGTCAGAAACTAAGAGATTTTCTTTCCAGCAATTCTAATTAGCTTCCCTGTCCGTAATCAAGAAAAAGCTTGTTGCAGAAAGTGTGTTTGCATGGGCCTTGTTAGCTTGCAGCTGGCGGCCGGATCGGGTCACAGTGAGCCAGTTGGAAGGTGTTGGGTATCTTGTCTGTAGCTGCTAAACCAGAAGACATGGCGAACCTGACACCTGCTTGTCAAACCATCTCTGACCTCATATACACACATTTATATTGCTCAGTCACAAATAAAACATTATACCGATCTTTTTATTTATTTTTGTGAACCTGTATCATTTCATTTATGTTTGTGTATCCTCTTCTGATTTGAATAGTACTTCACTACTAGGATAAAGGGTGTGAAGTTCAGTATTCTGATATTAGGGCTGCGTATCTTGATTTAACCATCTTCTTTGAGTCCTTGTTAATATTTAGGACTCGACTAATTGCCTGGGAATGAAAAGTTAATGCAAAAAGTGCCTCAAAGCTGCCAGATAAATGTTAGCTAGATCATTCAAAAACTAGGTCAAGTCGTAAGTTTCACTTTCAGGATCCAGATAAGTGGAGATAAGTGAATCTTTATCTTTTAATGTAGTGCGAGATTAACAGTGTTGTTATTGGGACGTTAATGAAATATTTCCGTCTTGCATCAATTCTGTTGCAGCAGCACACATGCAGTAGATATGGATGTTTCCTCCTATGATACTCAAACAAGCAGCAGTGCTTAACACAGACACTGTAAAGTATGGTGGAGGCTCTGTGGTACTGTGGTTTACTCTTCCAAAGGCATCATATTTCAGATTTCAGTGATTATTCTTGGGTTTTTCAGCAAGATGAAAATCCAAGCCCAAAACAAAATGATCCAATCAGCACAGTTTAACAACCGCAACTTTTGCAAAACAGGAAAAAAAATCAATGCAGTCGCATTTTGACAATGACAAGATGCGACTGCAATCTTGTCATTGCAGAGGAGGATTTTGCATCTCTCTCTAAACTCGGAAGTAACAACTCAACTGTTTTGCAAAGCGGCAGATTGCAAAGAGCAACAGAGTTTCTCAACACCTCCAACTGTATATCAGTGACCCAGTGCCCTTAGTACAACGCACCTATAAAACTATCCATAAAGCACTTAGAAAGTGTGCATGGCTGCACTTTGTCTGAGTTACATGCCATGGCGGGGCCGTTACAGAGACTTGTCAAGACAGAACAACAGAGGCTGTATTAAAGGACTCCTGCTGCCGGGGGGTTATTTAACCCCTGGGAATTCAGGCATTTGTATGTGGAGAGGCTGCGTGTGGAGAGCACACTTGTAGTTGAGGAATTCATGTATTGTTGAGACTTTTTACCGCTTCCTGGCTCTTGACCTTTAACATCTTGGCTTCCTTTGTGCAAAGTTTCCAACTAATGAACAATTCTGAAATAATCTGACATAAATTTGTACTGCTAGTTAATTGCAGACTTGAAGAGTACGTGGAAGTTTCTTTCCACAATGCAGAAGTCTTTTTTCTGTAGCTCGATTTAGTGCTTTAGTGTTGAAGTTTTTAGCTGTAAAGTTAGATTTTTAATCAATATAAAAAAGTCTATTTAATTTTATTTTTTGCTTCAGATTTGGCTATTTGGAGGTTCTTTCGCATCTTAAAGTTTGGTATGTAGAAGAAATTATATTTTTCTTCTTCTGCCTCTGAAGTGTCTGTTTTTGATGTATGTTTTTTTTATTTGGCTTTAAAATGTGGATCAAGATGTGAATTTAAAATCGGACATCCTGGTTTGACAGTTGCAGCGTCATTCAGCTTAACTTTAACACGTATCACCAAAACCATAAAGATAACCTGCAAACAGACGGAAATAGATGTCCTGTCCTTGTGACCAATAAAAACTCTTTGGACAAGAACAATAGGTTAAGTTGAGTTAAACGTCAAGTTAAACCATTGTGACTTGAGGAATATTCATGAAGGGTTATGTTGGTGACTTGTTTTCAACTTTTCTCTTCATGACAGCATTTTCCCAGCTAAGTGATTCACAATTTCCTAGCATTATCTTTGTCTTTTGTATTTTAATAATCTTGTTTGGTAAGGCAAAATAATGTGAACAGAAAGAACTGTTGTAAATCAATCACAAGAAAAGAACAGTTAAGCACATGGAGAACACTTGTAATTAATGCAGAATATAATCTGCATAAAGATTAATCTCATGGTTTTCAAATGCATAAGTCTGTTTTAACCTTTTGGTTTTAATGACTTCCTTAACTTTTCAAGTGGTGGTGTTCATGTCACAACTGACGTCACTCTGCCATATGTGATACATGGTGTTTATTTGCATGGTAACTTTACCCATTTTGCATGAGCAAAAACAAAGTACAAATTTTCAAATGCTGCGTTTAATATCATAAAATTCTTGGAAATAAGCTGAAGGGTGTCTGTTAATCCATAACTGTGGCTGAGTTCTCCGTAGTGCAAACTCTTTTGGATAAAAACAGTTTTTGTTGGGTTGGAGACAGACTTGGAAAGTGTAACATCTTCTAATGTACTGTAAAACAAGCTATGCACATAAATTTTGACTGCTGTAAGAACCAACAGCTCCTCACAGTCAAAATTATCAAGATTATGGGAGCAGTGTCATTCTTACCATCTTTATGGATTGATAAAGTGAGCATCTCAGCCATCTGACTTAAATCCAAACTTCTGTTTCTTTTTAAACAATGAAGAGTGATTTAAAAAGCAGATCTTACTGGTCGCCAGTGCCGGAAGGGCTAATAGTTTTCCAAGGTTACTTTCTCAGAAATAATGAAGACTATAATTAATTTCAGATTGCACAAACAAATGGGTTACTCTTTTCTTGAGATCGCTGTATTATTCTCGAAACTGGAGCTCTGACATGCATGACTGCTCGCATCCACAGGTTACAGTACAAGCTCTTTTACTCTTGCCTGTGATTTATACTGCAGATAATGTTGCCTGATATGTTCAAGCAATGGAATGTGATTTTCTGAATGAAGTCCATAGAGCAGACTGTTAGCAGGAGACTGCATTGTGTTACTGAAGCTATAAAGGCTCTGCTGATTGGGTACAGGTGATGACACAGTCCATTAAAAATGCTTATAGCTGAAGTACACCAGCTCGACAGGCTCAGTTCCAAACAAGATGCTGGAAAAACCTTCCAATGTGGCAGAAAACAAAAAATACTTTCTCCACAATAAGACACTTATTGCCAATCATTTCGAAAGCTAGACAGCAGTGTTTGTAGCCAAGAGAGGCACAACTAGTTATGTTGCTTTTACTCATAGGGTCACACTAGTTTGAGTAATTTACCATTTAAGATTTACCTATTTTTGCGGTGGTGTCTGTTGAGGTTTGTAATAGTCATTCACAAGTCTGTGTTGCTCAAACATTAAATTAACGTTGTGGCGAAAGTAGAGCAGAACCCAATGTATGGAGAACCAAAAAAAAAACTTCGATGTGTCCCAAATTATGAAAAAGCATTGTTTTTTTTGTTTTGTTTTTTCAAATACACTATCTAAGCTTCAGCTCCCTGAAACTGATTGTACATATCTTTGTTGATTTGAGCTGTATTGTGTGGTGCTAAGCAACCAATAGGCAGAAGTTGAAGCATTGAGACCCCGCCCCTCCTCATTTGCATAATGAGACAGAAATTCATACAGTAAAATAAAAATGGGTGACAAAAAATGTCAAAAGAACACATGGAAATAAAACACACTTGTGTTGAAAAATATGATATGAAAGTTTGAAAATAGAGAGAAAAAACAGTCAAATTTACATTGTGTACTTTAATATATAAATTGATAGGACTAAACTGAAAAAATGAGGTAAATTAAATTATAAAACATGAAGCATATTTCTCTTTTTTTAATTAATTGGTCATTTTAAGTGTACTGGTTAATTTATTTGACCCTTTCTATATTTCTTCTTTTAGTTTTAGACAGTTTCGGTCCTCCATACAAAGAACTGTAGCGAATCAGGAAGCCTTTGCTCGCTCCGGTTCGTTTTATTATGCTACAAAAGATGCCTTTTTATGCGTTTTGCTTCAGTTTTATCACACTCCTGCCCGATTATACACTGAACAGAAAAAAGGACCATATTAAGAAGTAGCATAGAGGAACAAATATCCCCCAGGGCAAGATACTGCGCAGGTTGCGGAAGCAACAAAGAGTAGAGACAAAGTCGTCATCAAGGGCGACATCTCTGAAGTTTTGTAACAATGAGACGGCAGGGAGGAAAGAGCACTCAATACCCATGATGCCACGCGGTGCATTTTGTAACCTGTTCATATTGCCGGTCTTCCGAATGGACTCTGAAACACACAGTCAAGGGTGTAAATTTGGTTCCTAGTCGCTGCTGAAGCCCGGAATAGACCACTACAGCGCGTGCGGGGGGGTGTCCGAGGTGTGGAGAGCCACCGGAAACGCAGAGGTAGGCGCTGTCATGTCCAGTTGTATACATTTTGTCTTTTCACGCCGCTTCCAGAGCAAAAACTAACGTGGAGGCTCTGCGGTCTATAGCGTGAGGTGGGATTTGGAGAAGCATCCTCAGCCTCAAACACGCCTCTGCTGCTCAGTCCTGCACCGTTACATGACGTGTGTTTCTTTTGATATCATGGCATGACCCTCGAGTAAAGCTCACAGCCTCATGATTGTGTGTATTTGAGCGCAGCACTCTGGATAGTAAAATTGGAGTTATGAAAGGTGGCTTGGACTTGTTACATCAGCGTTATTTGATCACATGGTTTGTAACGGAGCGACGAGGATGGAAAACGCACTGAGGTCACCGGAATGTATGAGGAATTGACACAAAAATCAGATTCTAAGTGCAGCATCCTTCAACAAACACAGATAAAAAGTGGCACAAGCAGTTTGAGACGCTTTACATCAAAATAAAGTGTCAAAAGCATGAAGAGCCCTTCAACTTCTTCACATGTTGTGTTAGAAACGTAGCAAAAAGTATGTTACAAAGAAAGCAATTGTTGAAAGAAAATAATATGTAAGGGAAGGAACTTGGTTAAAAAAGTGAGTGAAAACAAACATAACAGATTAAAAACATAGTGATGGCATCATTCTGTGGGGATTCTCTTCAGCAGGAAAAGAGAAGCTGGTTAAAGTTCATAGGAAGATGGATGGAGTTAAATACAAGAAGCTAAAATCTGTGACTATATTTAACCGATATGTCAAAATAATCTGTGTGAAGCAGTCTTTTATAGTGTACAGTGAATATAGCAGTTACTACAATCTTAAACATACTGCCAGAGCTGCAATGGTGTGATTTAGATCCAGACATGTCCATATTCATGTAATAAAATGGTGTAGTCAAAGTCTTAAAGATGTAATTCCAATTGAAAATCTGCCCATGCTTGAACATTGATTTGACTGAGCTCTTTTGCCCAGAAGAATTGGCAAAAATCTTAATTTCCAAATGTCCAAAATTGCTTCTACAAAAGTATTGACCCACAGGGGTCTGAACACAAAATGCTCACCACACTTTTCAGATTCTTACATGTAAAAAAAAAAAAAAAAAAAAAAAAAAAGTAAACCATGTACACTTTTCCCTCCGCCTCTGGTCTGCTGTATAAAATCAAAATAAAATAAAGTATTATTGTGAAAATGTGAAAAGGTTCTACAGATATGATTATTTTGGCAAGACTGTATGTTTTAAGCTAAAAATTACAAAAAGCAATGGAAGCATTAATAATACTAATGTATCACAATAATAAACAGAAAGAGTCCCAAATATATACAAAATAGCTTTTCTTCAGGTTTGGATAAAAATATGGGCAAAATGCATAAATAGAAGACTTTATAAACAAAAATTTGCATTCTTAGGCACATGCTTGAAACATTTCCATTTACAAAAGCAGCATTTATTCTTTGCGATGAATGAGAAGCGGACAAATGTAGGCATTTGATGTCCTGCAGCCGTCTGATAAAGGACACACACCCACAGGAGTTGTCCTTGGGACTCACACAGCTCAGATAAGAAAAGCAGCCGAACCAACAGTCAGAATTTCTCCCAGCTTTTACTTTCTCTTGCTCAGCCGCTACAATGTGAGTCCTTCTGGCTCTTCTTGTTCCTTTATTTGTCAAAATGTTTTTTCTGACTGCGTTAGCTGCAAGATGTGCTCGTCTCCCTCATTAATTCTGCTTATTTGTCTTGTTTTCTTCCCACCTCAGGGGTGTGTGTGTGTCCCTGCCTGAACCGGTGATGGACGACCAGTCTCTCTCGCAGTCGTCCGACCAGCCGCTGACAAAGTTCCCCCACGCCGGCCTCCCCAGGAGGAAAGAAGCCCTGGGAGGCGGCCTGCAGGCCAGGGGCCAGTGGGCCAGCAAGGCCGAGTTCCTCCTGGCCGTGGCCGGGCAAATCATCGGGCTGGGCAACGTCTGGAGGTTTCCCTACCTCTGCTATAAAAACGGAGGAGGTGAAGAGAAAAACTTTTTTTTTTGCATTTTCCGTTTTTTTTTTGTTTTGTTTTGCAGATTTCTGTAACCTCGTGTTTGTGTGCAGGTGTGTTTTTTGTCCCCTACCTGCTGTTCCTGGTTCTGTGTGGCGTCCCCCTATTCCTCCTGGAGACCTCTCTGGGGCAGTTCACCAGCTTGGGAGGGGTCAGTGCCTGGAGGACCATTTGCCCCTTATTTGGAGGTGATCCTATTTAAGTCATCAGTAATCTATTTGCATTTACTGTTTGATGTTTTTTATTTGGAATGAGAAGTGCTTTTTTTGCATGAATTACTGCACTAATGCGGCATGGCATGGAGGCGATCAGCCAGGTTGCTTCAATAACAGCTTTCAACTCTTCTGTTTCGCTTTTGCACCTTTTCCTACCACACTTTTTCCTTCCACTAACCTTTCATTTAATGTGCTTAAATACAGCAATATGTGTAACTTGTGCAGCAGTCTTAGTAATATTCATAAAACACCAATTTTTTTATCTTTCTTTTTGGATTTATTTGATTTCAATTATCCCGTCATTCTGAATATCGGCCCCTTGCAAGTGTGAAATCAAATAAATAATTTTTAAGCTATTAAAGAGAAACTATCAGCTGTCTAAAATCTCATTTAATTGTTCCATGCATTTTATTTTGCCTCTAGAGCTTCTCTTCTTTTAGGCTATCAGTCTCTCAGAAACTCTAGACGATATAAAACAAACTTATCTGAGCAGGAAATTGGGGGATAAAAAATAAATCCTCAGCTGTATGGGAACGACTAGCTCCACATCGCAAACACAGGGGAGGGAAGAGAGGATGATAACCTTGACTTTAGACACAGATTTGGAAGAGTTCAAACACAAAGAGGTAACCTTTTACAACATTGGACCCTGTTTTTGTGTATTAGAGAAAAGACAAAAACAAATGCATGCTGATCTTTCAGATTTTTATTTGGACAGAACATAAAAAGCAAGCTATTTTGTTTTTGGGTATTGCTTAAAAATGTTTTTTTTTTCTGTCCTTTGTGTGCTTTATGCACCTTGGAGAGAAAATTGCAAACTTTGCTTGCCTTATGTCAACTCCCGGAACAAAGAGATTTGTTCTTGTCCGCGTTCGTTTCTCTCTGGTCCGCACTTTTCAGTAGCAGATTAAAGGACTGAACTTCATTAGCACACTCAACAAACAAGCTCTTTATCCAGACAAACAGCTTTCTGTCTGTAACCCACTCAAGATCATCAGATCCTTCATTCCTATTGAAGATACATGAGGTGTGGGCTGCAAGCTTGAGCGTTCCAGTAAAAAGAAAGAAAAAAGACGCTTTTATCTGAAACCCAAGCGACTTGGAAGTGATGTAAGCTTCCTGTCGTGTCCCTGCAGGTCTCGGCTACGCTAGCCAGGTGATGATTCTGCACGGCTGCGTCTACTACATCGTCATCCTGGCCTGGGCCCTCTTCTACCTGTTCTACAGCTTCCAGGCCGAGCTGCCGTGGTCGCACTGCAACAACACGTGGAACACGGGTCAGTGATGGCGTTACAAGCTGCCGGTGAAGCGGTTTTATAAAAATTTTAAAGGTGGACATGTTGGTACTTTTGCAGACGCGTGCTTCTTGTTCGATAAATACAACCAGACTGCAAACGTGAGCATCTTGCCTGTGAATGCCACCTCCCCGGTCATGGAGTTCTGGGAGTAAGTGTAGAAAAGCCGGCATGTCGTTTACAGGTATAGTCAATGTCTCGGATTGATGTCATCCTCATGTGTGCGCCTGTGTGTTCCAGACGGGAAGTGCTCCGCCTGTCAGGAACTTTAGATGAGCTGGGTCCAGTCAGCTGGAAGCTGGCTCTGTGTCTGGCCCTCGTCTGGCTCGTCTGCTACTTTTGTGTTTGGAAGGGCGTGAAGTCCACCGGAAAGGTCAGCAGCATTGTGATAACATTGTTTTGCACTTACAGCTCTCATAAATACAGGCAAGCGTTGATTAAATGATTGCGCTTAAGTCAAAATATAACAGAGTTAAAACTGAAATCTTCTAGGATTCAGTTCACTACCCCGGTACAAACTGTTGGTTCTTTTGTCAGTCTGTTATGAAACAAAGTATATCCAGTTGAAACCAGATATTTATATCTTCTTTACCTAATTGAAACACATCAATTATCAAAATTAGTGTAGTCCATAGAACTGCAATGGAAAGACTTTTTCAAATAACAAGTGTTGCATTGATGAGGAAAATGTGAGACCATCACAAAACAAAAACACTCAAGCAAAAGACAGCCTGGAAACATAACAATGATTCACTATATAAGAGTAAATCTTCCAGGAAGTGCCTGAGCTATGATGAATGTTTTTTTGCATCTTTCTGCTTTTCGTTAGCTGTTAGTTTTCTCTGCCAAGCCGGAACACTCCTATTTAGTCGGACACAATTACACCCAGTACCCCAATGCTCTCTAATTACTGGGTCAATCACCTTCTACTCCAATTAAGCCTGGGAACCAGCCTCCAAAACTGAACGCAGCCGCACATCATTTTCAGCACGCATTGCTCAGGAGTCCTCTCAAAATGTCCAGATTTGTTTTGTTTTGTCCTCTTGAGTACTTTTATTTAATTTTCTATATCTGTTCCTACTGAAGAAGTGAATAAAGGTGGGTTTATGTAGTGTTTGCGTGTCTTTCAGGTGGTGTACCTGACAGCCACCTTCCCATACATCATGCTGCTTGTGCTGCTGGTGCGCGGTGCCACGCTGCCTGGAGCGACCCAGGGCATCATTTACTACCTCAAACCCAACATCACCCGCCTGGCTGACCCTCAGGTGCACAAACAACCCTCATATTGTACAGATTTATAAGAAATTGTATTTAATTCTATCCATTTATTCCCTCCTCTTTTTCTTCTTCTCTCTCTAGGTATGGATGGATGCTGGTACCCAGATATTTTTCTCTTATGGAATCTGCTTGGGAAGTCTCACAGCCTTGGGCAGTTACAACAAATACAACAATGACTGCTATAAGTGAGACTCACACACACACACACACTGAAATGTAAGATGTTAGCTCCCACCGGTCAGATGGCTTCCAGAAGGAATGGCAGGAATGGGTAGAGAAAACACTCCGACACAGCCACACCTCAAAGAAAATCCCTCACTGCCATGTTTCCCACAGTCTCACTTTCCCACACACACTCAGCCCTGAACGCCTCCAGTCTCCAGATCCATCTCTTGTTTTGCAAAACTGAATTTTTTCTGTGCTAAATCATGGGGCGTTGCATCATATTTCTTGTTTGTTCCCAGGGACTCCTTCATGCTGTGCCTCCTGAACAGCAGCACCAGCTTCCTGGCCGGTTTTGCCATCTTCTCTGTTCTGGGCTTCATGGCTGAAGAACAAGGCGTTGACATAGGCGCTGTGGCTCAGTCAGGTGAAAGAGTCTTTAACATGTCGTCATCTGATCCTTTTGAACTCTGAAGAAGTTCTGCGGACATTTTGCACGATTTGGTTTTTAATTTAAAACCAATTTAGCATCATCATCTTATTTAGTTGAATCCAAATAGGCAGAATTAAGCAAAACTCTGAAAACTAATGCTTCTTCTTTACATTTAATAAAAATAACTAACACACTTCATTCAAAGCATGCAGCAAAAGTTAAGCCTTTTTATTTGCTTGTTTTAGTTTTTCTTTTTCTTTATACATAAATGTAATGTGCTAAATTTTGAAGGCTTAAAAATCCTAAAATATAAATAATAGTTGAATATTTCAAAGTGATGTAGTTTAAAAGGACTGACTTGGTTTATATTAGTATTAATATGTAGCAAATTTTGGGACATTTTCTGTTTTTAGGACGTTATTTGTGAGGATTTATTTTTTAATCTGACAATGCAAAAATAATAGTTCATCAAAGTCAATGTTACTTGCAGTCAATTATACATTTGTGAGTTATTTGGGGGTATAGAGGGTTTCTGATGTATAAGAAGACTGATGTGTTTCAAGTGGAAAGAAAATATACATATAACACAGTATTATAAACCTATTAATAGTTAAAATTGCAACAGTAATAATAAAAACAGCCCTGTTAATGCCTTTTTATGGTTTGTTCTGACAGGACCCGGTCTTGCCTTCATTGCTTACCCAAGAGCCGTCGCCATGATGCCCGTTCCTCAGCTCTGGGCCGTCTGCTTCTTCCTCATGATCATCATGCTGGGTCTCGACACGCAGGTAGACGCTCTCTTTCATATTATAATGTGACATCAGCAGAGTGTGTATCTGTCAGCTCACACACACAATCATTTTCCTCTCCTCTGGGATCCAGTTCGTGAGCCTTGAGGCTCTCATGACTTCGGTGACGGACCTGTATCCCCACGTGATCCGGCGCGGATACCGTAGAGAGCTGCTGCTGCTGCTGGTGTGCGTTGTTTGCTTCCTGATTGGGCTGGTCATGGTCACGCCGGTAAGTTTTATGTGATTATGGTGTCACATGACGTCAATGAGTTTATTGAAATTCATTAATGATGATTCTGCCAAGTCATTTTCTATAAAAAGTCTGATTTCTGCAAAATAAGAGCTACAAAAACAAGCTCTTAAAACAATGCTTTCTGTGAGCTGTTTTTTTCCATAACATGGAACTAAGAAGTCTTTTTTTTTTTGTTGTTGTTGTTTTTCTCTCTATCCTCTCCATATGTTTCCACCTCGGATAGGGTGGTCTCTATGTGTTCCAGATCTATGACCACTTCTCCTGCAGTGGAGCCAGCTTGCTGCTTCTCTCCATCTTCCAGTCTCTGGCTATTGGCTGGGTCTACGGTATGAATCCAGCTCTTCTGCACCACTTGTAACATTCAAGTCAGGGTACAATGTCGGCCAATGTCACCTTTTTGGCTGACATTGTATGATGTAAAATTACCCCTTGCCTCCCTGAACACAGCATTTTCATGGTGAAGCATTGTGGCGGCATCATGGAGTGAGAGACAGGAAAAAACGTACAAATACAATCAGAGAGCCAATGAAGTGCTAGTGTCCTAGTCAAAGTCCAGAGCAATCCAGACTTCTTTTGGGAAGTCTTGAAAAACTTTGTAGCTGAACTTGGGTAAAAATGCGAGGGTCAGGGTTTTTGCACATCCTTAAATAGTTTTAAATTCATGTATCTAAAATTAAGGTCTCAAAATATCTTAAATATAAAAAAAGTGAGTTGGCCTTTAAAATTTTAATCTTACGTTTTGCTATGGCAGGGCTATTTCAACTCTATTCTGTAGTTTATTTTTCTCGTGGGACTTTTATATCTGGTAAAAGTTTGAAAAATCTTCATTGCTATCTGTTTCTGTTGAGGTTAATGCTAACTACCTGCTAGCATACACTTGCTAGCTAGCTAGCATTTTTGCATCTACCGTGCGTAAGCTTAGATTTATCGCCAGATGACTGGATGACATTCGTCTTTGCCTCTGGCTCGTCTCTATTGTCAACCCTTTGACGCTACGTTCATTATGTGCAAAAAAGCTAAGCACTACTTCTATTTACAATATGCAATTTTGTTTTTGTAAATTTCTGTCATGATGTAGATCTAAAACTTCTCAAATCCTTAAGTTTGAGTTGGTGAAACCTGCAGAAACTGTGTCTAAATGTGCAAAGCTGAAGACTTGCATCCAAAGTATTTATCCACTGACTGCATGTGTACACCACACTTTTCAGGTTTTCATTATGTTGAAAATTGTGCATCATTTTCCTTCATCTGCTACTTTGTGTTGTGTCCCTTAAAATCTCAGGGGTGTAAAGACAGCTGCAGTGCACTATAAATAAGAAGTCATTTATTTAATAACTTTTTTTCATACTGAGCTGTTTTCCCTCCTCTTCATTTTTTCTTATCTTATTTAATGCATCTATTCCTCTCTTATTTAACTTTTATTAATTTTCTCCCTCCCAGTTAAATTTCTGTCAGAATTAAATTAAAATGCTTTCATTGATGAATGTAGTCGGTTCTGATAGAAGCTGTCCACCTCCTCTCCTCCTACATTCCACTTCCAGTCAGGAGCCGGTATATTAATCTGGCTGCAGTCTTCCTCTGCTGTCAGGAGGCTGGCTCCTGGCCAGATCCACCCGTCTGCCTGTCTCCTCTGGGCCCTAAATCTGCCCCTGGGCCCCTCTCAATCTCAGGCCAGCGGCCCCAGGGAGCCCCTATCTCGGGCAGAAACTGGTCTCCTAAAGCGGCACGAGACGCTGTCGACTTAAACGAGAGATGGGAGAAAGTTGTAGGTTCACAATTAGCTCAGCCCAGTTAATGTTAAGCATTTAACTTTACAGCTGTTGGAGAAAAGTGATAAATTGTTGTTGCTGGGGATCAGAAATAGGCTGAATCTGCTCACATTGTGTGTTTTTGTTTGATGAAGCCAGACAGGTTTTATCACTCTCCCAGCAGTTGAGTTGATGGCTTTTGGGTAGCACAGCGGTCAGGACTCTCAGTTCTTTTACAGCCATGGGAATCAAGTTTTTAAGGACTCTCCTTAACATATTGTCAAGGAGTGGATGACAGGTTCAACTGCAGAATAAACTCTTTTTTTTCCTCATGTCTTTTTCTTGCTTTCTCTGCCACCAAATAAAAGACAGCAGAATCTAAGCTCCTTTTGTTACTGTGTTCTTGTTCATCAGGAGCCGAGCGTTTCAGTGGCAACATCAGAGATATGACGGGCTACAGCCCCCTGCCTGTCTTCAAACTGTGCTGGAAGTACCTGACTCCAGCCGTGTGCACTGTGAGTAACCTCTGCCTGTTGGCAAACTGGACCAAAAACCTCAGTCAGAACCTTGAAGGTCCACCAAAATATCTGGACTTCTATGTGGTAGAGAAACAAGGAAAAACTCTCTTTATGCATAAAATTATGATGAGGAGGCTGAAAAAAGGTATGCAACGGCAACAATTTGTGGTTTATTTGTGGCTTGAGCAGAATTCCTCGTCGTTCCTATTCCATTTAATAGATTTCCAGCCTGGAAAACTGTGGAAATGGAAAGCTTTTTGCATTACCAGACTCTATTTCCTATCTGACTGTGCAAAATATTTTTTCCATCTTTTAACCACTCCTCTTTATGTCCATCAGTCCAATCATCCATTCATTGAACCATCCAGTAAACCATTTCTCCCATCAAAACACTCCATTCTCCGACTGTGTCCAAACATTCATCTAGTCATAGGTTAGGTATTTAAAGTGCCTCTCCAAAAATATCTTCCATAAATTCAGTCTTCTTTAGTAGTTCTACTTAAAATGGGGAAATGAATTGAGCGCTCTTGAAATTTAAGTCTGTAAAACTTTTTAACACCCTGCTAGAAGCCAGGTTGACCAGTTTCCATAGAGTTCTCCGTTATCTGGACGGCCTCCACTGCATCACAGATCAGTGCCAAGTTTACAACATTCCTCCAGTAGTTGCTGTCAGAAAAAAAAAAAAGCCATTATTCAAGGTAGTTGGGCGCAGCCTTGTAAAAATGGGAAAAATCCCGCCTGACTGCTGCCGTCTGTTGTTGTGGAAGCGTCTGAGGAGTAGCGCTGCTTTGCATTCCAACAAAGGAATCCATCTGTTGTTGTTGGAGGTTCGTCTGGAGAATGAGCGTGATCTCATTGTCCAACTGCGGCGCAGCATCATGGAAGGTTTTCAACACATTACTAAGGACAGGTACAGGTGTCCTTCAGCCTTAATTGAACAACTCTAATAAGTCTTTATTCCACTTTGAGCATGTTCCACAATTTTTCTATGAGAGTCATACAGTTAACCTCCTTTACCTTCCGCATAACTGAAATGAGCATGAGACAGGAACAGGTCAGGAGGCAATAAATAGAGTTAAAATGTGGTCACAAGTTATCAAAGAGATGAAAACTAGCATTAGTTGTTGGCATAATGTTAAACCATTTTAGCTGCAGGGAGTATTTACAACTTCTGTGATGTTTTTCCACCAGATTACAACAGTAATGCCTTTTTAAAACTTTATCAGCTGTTAGATGCAGGTTAGCATGCTAACTTGACATTTATTGATTCTAACCAGAAAACAAAGCACAAGTTAAAGTGGTTGAGATACTTTTTTATTTCCTCGCATGGGCGTGGAATAGTTTGCATCAAGATGCATCTAGAAAATGAAAAAATATCCACTGAATTTTTTTTGCTACTAACAAGATCCACATATTGAGGTTACTTGGTGTCATTTTACAGTTTAGTTCTTATCTTTTCACCCCTTCTTCAACAGAATCCAATTCATAACTTAAATATTGGAATAGAGTGGTGACATCAAAGAGTCGTATCCCTCCATCTTCTTTCAGGCTACCTTTATTTTCTCCCTGGTGCGTTGGTCTCCGCTGAGCCTGGGGAAAGGACTGGTGGCTCCGGTCTGGGCCACCACGCTCGGCTGGGTCCTGACCCTCTCCTCGGTTTCCCTGCTCCCCATCTGGGCCGTGTACGCTCTGGTCACCACTCCAGGAACCCTGGCGCAGGTGACTTTTCTCGACGATGACTCAAAACTTCACAGGAAAGATGGGATTTTTATCTTTCTAACCGGAACTTTTCCGACTCCTTAGCGCTTCCATCGCCTTTGCACCCCTGCTGAGAAGTCATCTATGGCCTTCCAGCACCTCTCCACCAACGGCTCGGCGCTGACCTACAGCCCTGTGGTGCCTCTCAGCGGGAAGCAGAAAATCACAGAGCTCCTCCCAGAAAAGAAGACATGACGATAGCGAACGCTTTGTGGCACTGTATGCTGCTCAGCCAATCAGGTGTGCCGAACAGAACAGCTGATCACAACAGAAGACTTTATTTCAAAAAATGTTAAAGGAGAAATTTTATAATTTACCAAAGAAACTCCACAGTCAACAGTTTGGAAGAATTATCAGAGCATCCGACCCTAAACCGGGATAAAACTTGATTGTCCGTTCAGATCAGCCACTGTTCCTGTTCCTGCCCACTAGAGTTGATCTTTTCCTTACAAAAACAGCACACACTCCTGAATCTTAACCGTTTTTATCTCCATACCTGCTATCATAGCTTTTCATCTAATTTTACAGTTTAGTCGCTGTACTTGAGGACCATGTAACAACAACAACAACCCCTAGAGACGTTCCCTTTGGTTGGCAGCAGCACACAGTCCTCAGCTACACTATACTCTCTATGAGAGACTCAGAGAGTGTTAGCATGTCTGCTGAAATGACTCCATGAGTCAGACATGTGATATCAGATGATTTATCTGGAGATTTCTTGAATTTCTCATCCAAACCAAGTGGAGTTAATACTTGAGTTGCGTCCACTAAATGCCGCTTTTGCTGCCAAGCTCTTAAGCTTGCTGTGAACACCTTAACGACAACAGATCTGACTGAAACGTGCACTAGTTTGCGTTAGTTTTGCGTTTCCGGTATTTCTTTAGAAACGGCATAGATGATCTTTTAGTGGGTGTCTCCAGAGTAAAAACTTCAGTACATTTGTTTCAACTGTTATAAGCAATAATAAACAGAACATAAGCTGGGAAATGTAGTCATATTGATTAGAAATGAAACAAGGGTTGCTGAAATGCTTTCCTGCTTATTTGTAAGATTAAAATTAACAATTAGTCAAACAGGTCAACATTTTAAATTGAAAAGCAACTGAAAGGATATATCATAATAGAGTATAACTTCTTCGAAGGTCTCTGCAAACCTCGTTTAAATTAGTTTTTAAAAAAACTACTGCTGCTTCTAAGAACAAAAAAAAATACTATACAATATTTTAAATGTCTGCACCAAATGTTTAAGTTTTTTTTTGTTGTTATGATTCTTTTTTTAAGATGCTTGCCTGTATTGTTCAGTGTTTCAGTGATATCAGGTAAATAAGGAGGCTTAAAAAAGCAATTGTATGGATGAAGGGAAGGAGTAAAGTTACAGCTTGAAAATGCCTATAATTATTAGCATTAAATTTCCAAGAGTGAAGTTTGCACAGTTTTACAATCCTCAAGATAAAATTTTAAAATGTTTACTTTTTTAAGATGGGATATTCTCTAGAGCTCTAGAGCTAATGTCCAAAGAGATTTGGTTCTTCTTTTATTTTCACAGTTTTATGGTTTTTACAAAATTTTCAATTTAAATTTTTTTGTTTTAAAAAAAGGAAAAAAACCAAATGGTGCATAGCACAAGATGCAAAAATCGAAGGTAAATTAATCTCAAGCTAATCTCAAGAAATGTTATATTTTTATACTTTGTTGAAGTAAATAATGTTTTCCTGTTAAATTATATTGCATACATTTGTGAGAATATTCCAGTTTCACGCTTAAAAATGCACACTTAAATCCTATAAATTCTGAAAACATACTGTTGTGTTTTTTAACAAACGCTCTTCTAAGCCTTCAAAGTCAACATCAGTATAAGAATATTTTTTTTTATTAATGGCAGTGTCTCTCAACAGTGTGACAAAACAATCAAACAATTAGAAATCATTTTAAAACTGCACACAAAACTCCAAATTTATCCTGCTCAATATAACTGGCAAAACAAATATGATAAAAGGGAAAATACAAAAATTAATTTTCTTCCACCTGGTTGCATAAGTGTGCACACACTGAAAGTATTTAAACTTTGTAGGAGCACCTTTTGATTCAGTTTCAGATTCAAAATATTTCAAATTATCATTAGATTTGTCCCCTTTTACTTAGGAGGACATATAACACAATATAAATTGAAAATGTTTGAAATACACAGCAATTCAACAGGGTTGTGTACACTTTTGAGAGACACTGTACGTGACAGAATGAGAATGTAAACATGAAGAATTACTGAAACTATTTCATATTTCTGTTCTGTACTTTAATGTCTGCCCTGATACAAACAGCAAGTTTTTTTTGTTTATTTTATTGATGTTATTTATCATGTAAATGTGTGTAGGTTTACACAGTCAGACATGCTTTAATAATTCACTATGGGTCTCGAGATCAGCTTCCTGTTCTGTAAGTCCGGGACAAAATGTACTGTACACTAGGATCGCTTGTTTACGTCTCTGAAATCAAGTGGAATACAAGCATTTCATAACCGCATGTGATGTTTTAAACATGTAAGAGGACCTGTAAGCAAACTTAGAAGGAGCTGTCTTTTTAATTAGAGCTGTCTTTCTAATTTTTATGTGCTTTAAGCCTTTGCATCGACTCACCCACTTGTTATCATCTGTGTTTCCAGCTGTGCCTCTTTTGTTCTCTTCTGAATCAATATATATACTGATTGTGGAGAAAAGGGTCTACTGTGCCTGTTTGTTTCCAGATGAGTGTCAAGCTGTGTGAAAGTGTACTTGTGGTCCAGTCACACCGTCGCCACGGCGACAGATTTAAAAGATGCTGGGAGCACACCTTGCAAACCAAGTCTCCTCATCCTGATGGGAATTGTTCATTTCCACGACGGGATGGAGAGGAAGCAGTGCGTGTGGGCAGAGGAAGCGGAGGGTGTCATGGAGACCAGAGACGAAGCGAAGGGCAGCAGCTTCACGCCGACAGAACCCGGCGGTTACATAAACGGCTCAGCCTGTCAATTAGCCGTATTGGATTCCCTCTCTGCTCAGTCGCCGCGGAAGTGGGCCGGTCCCTGCACGCACGTGGCTCGGCACGTTGACACACACACACCCAACTTGTTTTGGTTTGTAACATCATAGTGCAGCCAGCTTCCCACGTGTGACTGGTGATTTTTTTTTTTCTTTTGTGTGTGTGTGTGTGTGTGGATAAACGGGGGTGGTTTACGTCCATATGGATGCCTTGGCATAGACGTATCTTCCTTTCAGATGATGGGAGGATTAGAGATTCAAAGAGGAGAGAAGCAGAGAGAACCAAAGCCATGTGTTGTGTCAGTGGAGCTTTGAAAAGATACTGTGGGATAGTTCATTTCTGCTCAAGCTTGGTGCCGCTTAGTTTGCAGCTGCATAATTTTTCATCACAGCTTGAGAAGCAGAGCCTGCCTCCTTCCAGAGGTGTGACACCTCTAGTGAGCTTAGGGGCGTCTCACTGCCTCAGATAGTGCACTTGGTAGTTTGGTGTAAGGAGAAGCAGTCTGTGGGAGGGGGAGGTTGGTGGTTGAAAGAAAAAGGAGACGGGCAGTGGGGGTGGGAGACATGTTGCATAACAGGAGGGTGATATGGGCACCAAGTTCAACTTGATATTGGATCCATCTTGGTGTCTGTCGTCATGAGAAGAACACCAAGGATTTTATAACACGGGGTCATGAACTGAAGTGCCTCCATCACTTAAGCCCCCTCCCAACTCCATATGAAGTTCTTAGGGGAAGGTTCTAAACAAAAAAAGAGACAGGGCTGTGTTCTACAGAATGTGGATTAATGAGGAGAACCAAGACCTTCCCACCACCCTCCCACTCCTGCCGATCAGTCACCCAGAATGCTTCGGATTAAGAGCTTAGAGGACAGCCGACACGGCCTCCCACCCCTTGACGTAGCAAATTTGAAACTTAAGATCACATATCAAATTCCACATCAAGTGATTGGTTGAGGAAGAATTGGGGGCTCATAATAGCTGGTTGCCACTGTTGAGGTAACAGTCTGTTAGACGACCGTAATTATAGAGCTGAGTGGGCTTTGCACACTTTCAATGTGTATGAAGTGTCTGTACTGCTCAAAAACCTTTGACATTTTCGCTTGTATGTCAAAGAAAACTTATTTTATTGAAACTTCACCTTTTTAAACCTTGGTATAGCTTAGTAGGGGTACCTTGGTGTGTTCTTGTGCCTTGTGGATCAAGACCAAAAGAAAAGATTCCTGAGGGAAGGTATTTCTCTTTGGGTGGCTGAGCCTTAAGACCTTAGCATGCCCTTGTGTCTTTCCTCTTGCTCATTTGGGTTCGCTGAGATTCTTAGAAGACCTTAGGTACAATGATATTTGAGTCCCACAGGCTTTGTGATTAAACAAACTGGAAGGTATATGTTATGCCTAACAAAAGGGGGAGGAGGTTTCTTAAATGAAGGATAGAAGTTCTGTGCCATCCTTGTGGCGAACACTGAAAAATAAAACATTTTGTGACTCAACAGCTGAGCATGAAACTTTAAAAACGCACCTTCCCTGCCAGCAGCCCTCTGGGAGGATGTTTGTGCATGACTTCAATGGTGACTTCAGTTCTGACGAACTTCTGCGCGACATCCCACAGAGGCAGCTGGGGAACTCCAGTAAATAATCACTACAGCTCCAGACGTAGACACACACCTGCAGAGTCATTTTTTTCCCCAACTAGAGTCATGCAGCATGTAGAGTATGCAAACTAACAGCTTTTACACAACCGCACAATGAAACGTCTGGCATGGAAATAGTGAACTCCATGACCTTCTTCTTTGGGAATGGTCATAAATTATCTATTTCCCTTGTCATTTGTTGAAACTCTCCAGCTAAACTAAGTTAGACTTCAATTATTTAAGGATTCAAAGTGGAAAAGTAGCATGCTGGTGTTTAATGGAGGGATTACAGAAGTTGATGCAGGTCCTGTTGGTGCTGATGTTTACATCCCAGCTGCAAGAGCAACAATGTGAGATTTAGTGCTTTTGCAAACACTAGCAACACTCCAAAGTAGGCATTGTTCAGGTTTCTCTCCTCCATCACTTGATTTCACTCTGATTTGAAGAAGAGAGGGAGACAGAGAGAACAGGGGGTGGGGGTGGAGGAGTGGTGATTGAGCGCAAAAGGGGGCAGGACTTTTCCTCTCCGAGTCCTATTAAGAGCAAACTTTGTGTTTTTGTTCTGCCAAGTTCAGCTCAGTCCTCTTCCAAGCTGCGCAGAGTTCCTTTCCACCGCTCTGTTTTCCTCTCCTTTTCCCACTTCTTCTTCAATGGTTTTGTTTTCTTGCCTGTTGGTCACTGCTGTGCGCCTTGTGCACGGGGGATCCGGACACGGAGAGAGGAGGATGCGCTTTACGCATGGACAACAGCAGCCACCTAAAGTTGTCCCTTTCTGCCACGGCGGGGATGTTTTAGCGGAGATCTAAATGTTTTTCGGGTTGGAGTGAACAATGCCGCGGCTCCTTGGCGCTCTGACCGGGAGCATGCTCCGGTGTCGGCTGCTGCTGCAACTGCTGTGCGTCGTGGAGTTTGGAGCCGGGGTGTCCACCTTCCGGGGGTTCTATCTTCCACCTGCGAGCGGCTCGCTGTACACACCTGCCCGGAGGACGGACGGGGTGGTGCGGACCATCGATCGGATTTACAACGGTGGAGGGAAGGTGGGCTACCTGGTGTACCTGGATGGGAGGCGCTTTCAGTTGGACATGGAGCGGGACGAGTCGGTGCTGTCGCATCACTTCAGCCCTCAGTATGCGCTCGCGATGACGGGACAGAGTCCCGCGCCTCTGCAGCGGGAGTGCGCGTACCGCGGGACGGTGAACTCCAACCCGGAGTCTCTCGCCGTCCTCAGCCTCTGCGGCGGAGGTCTGGAGGGTTTCTTCGCCGTCAACCACTCGCGCTACACCATCACTCCCATCATCCGGGCGAAGGGACACGAGCACGACACGCGCGCCCTGCACGACCGGGATGCGGAGAGCGCGCTCCACGTGTTCACGCGCGAGAGCTTCAGCTTCGAGGCTCTGAGCGAGGGGCGCGAGAGCTGCGGCACGCGCGACGGGAAGAGAGGGCGCAGGGATGCGGCGGAAAGACGGCGGCACCGAGGTCGCGGGAAGGGGAGACGGGACGGAGAAGAGGGGCACGGCGCGCGAGGGAGGAGATGGTGGAGCCGCCTCGTCAAAGAGCCCGGCGCGCGGCGCAAGAGGTCGGTGTCCCGCGCCAGGCATGTGGAGCTGCTCCTGGTGGCGGACGACTCCATGACCAAGAAGTACGGCAGGGACTTGAACCACTACTTGCTCACACTGGCATCCATCGCGTCCAAGCTGTACGGACACGCCAGCATCGAGAACCCCATCCGGCTGTCCGTGGTGAAGGTCATCACGGTCTCGGAGAACGAGAAGGGGCTGGAGGTGACCAAGAACGCGGCGGCGACGCTCAAGAGCTTCTGCAAGTGGCAGAACCAGCAGAATCCGCTGGACGACGACCACCAGCATCACCACGACGCAGCCATCCTCTTCACCAGGCAGGTAAATAGACTCCGCCCGCACCGCGCCTTTTACGCACGACCACCTGTTTGTTCAAGTGCTGAATCGAACAGGTTGCATCTGAATGTCAATAATTCAATAAAGGAACCCACCAGGTAAAACTGTGGAGGTCCAACAGTTCCACAATGTCATTTAAAAAATAACACATCAATTGAATTGGAAACATAATTAAATCCGGAAACAGAAATATGTGTCAACTTAAGCTTAGCCTGCTGCAGGTATCAGGCTTCTTACACTCACTGTACTTACCATTCTAAACAGTAGATGTCACTGGAGAGGAAAATGGATTCACTTTGTTATTTACTCTCCTAATTTTCAAGCTGCTGATGGTAAGTTATAAAAATTGTTATGTTTGTGACCATTTCTCCACAGAGAGAAGAAACTCTGTGTGAAACAGAATGAAATGAAGTGACATCGTTTGTTTTTATTTTGACAGTTTGCCTAATGTCAGTGGGACTGATTTATTATATGTGACTTCTAATAAATAACATTGGCAAGTACATGTACATGTATGGAAACACAAACATGCCACAATTTAATTCAAATTACTAAATGAGTTGGGGATCACAATTGCCCACAAGTAGCTGAAATCCACAAATATTGGCTAACATAGTTAACACACTTCCTTATTTCTGCTCTTGGGGACAGCCAATCAAAATGAATGTTGCAAATGGATTGTGCCTAAGTATTTCAGTTTCTCACACTGCAGTTTCAACAAATATCTATCGAAAAAGTCTTCATTTTCTGTGAATATGTTTCACAGAAAAAAAACTGCCAATAGGTGAATTTCTGAATACTGAACAGCAAAATAGGTAGTGGTCCACTGTAATTGGTCAGAAGTTGGGTTAACCAATCAGATATTAGGGTCTATTTCATGTGTCATCATAGTAGCTAAATATATTTCAATGTGCACTGCAGCACGGAAACATTTAAAAATGAAACATGAAATGATCCTGTATGATTTTAAGATATAATGGGATAAAACTATACCTGAAGAATTTCAAATGTAGGCAATGAATTGAGTATGTAATGCATTACTAGCACACTTAAGCAACTATGTTTAAATTATGATGTATATGAATCATTTTTCAATGATTTGTGATAGTTCTTGCCCTTGTATACTTTCCCTCCACACATCTCCTTTTTGCTGAATTGTGCATATGCAACGCTAAAAAAGTAAAAAAAAAAAAATAAAAAAAATAAAACACTATTTCCTGCGCCTGGTGTTTTTCTAGGCGAGCTCCTCTGTCTCCATCCTCCCCCTCCCAGTCCCCTGACAGCCTCGGAGTATGCGTAATCTAAAGCGCGCTCACACCACCGCCGTACATTCTTCCCTGGATAGATTCTTCCAATCAGCTGCTGGTTGCATTACAGAAATACTTCCAACACTTCCGCTGAAGCTTGATTGTGTTTGCTCGTCGTTGTATAGTCTCCTCCCAATTCTGTCTCTCATCACTCCAGCTTGGACACATTTTCGCCTCTGCTTTTTGCAGTGTCTGTCAGCTGAGTCCAGGAGTTACAGACTGGAGGAGCTGTCAGAAAAACAAACACATCCTCCCTCCTTGAGGCCGTACAGTTACGGAGACCACACTCGCATAACCCTTCTTTCACCATCCTTTTCTCTACCCTCCTCCCTTCAGCCCTCGTTTAACTGCCAGGTCCAAAAGCCGCAGGGCAGCAGCAAATCTGCAGGCATTCTTCATCTCTCTGGGTGTGGCTTCGTGGTGCCTAACTCTGGTTTACTTGTCAGAATGCTCGCCTTGGACTGTGGTGTGTCCAAGCCAGGCAAAGTCTTGTCATAGAGCAAAAAAAACTGGTGTTTCCTTGCCTCTCCTGAACTCGTGCCTCGCTGTCACAACCGTGCTTTGGCAAGGCGGCTGATAGTGCATTCCAGAGGTCAGCCGGCTGACATGCATGGCACAGTTTCTGCATGCCAAGCACCTTGTGGCTCCTCAGTAAGCCTATTGCCACTACACCTGCATGAGGGTAAACAAGAGAGCCAAAGGGGAGAGCGGTGTAATCGTCGGATGTTTGGTTTTGGCAGTCCACGAAAACGGCAATCCAGACACCAATAATCGAAGTGGACAGGAAACTCTCATAAAATATCACAGGAAAGGCAGTGAACTGTACTTTTTCTCCTTCACACTAATGCAACCTTGATCTTATAGAAATACTCATGACTAAATTTACCTACGAATTGAAATAAACTCAAACTGTTTTCTTGAACAAGACCATGAGTTTCTTGTATACCAATGGCTTCAACAGCCACCAGATCTCCACCCAACTTTTCGATTCCGTGGACTGGGAGTTTATAGGCAATCGAGAAACCTGCAGAGTTGCTTGATGCCATCATGTCAATTTTGGGGGGAAAAAACCCTAAGGGATGTTTCTGATACCTTTTAGAAGGAACTCAGGCAATTCTGAAGTCAAAAACTGGATCTCAGCCTAGTATTAGCAATAAATAGTTAGTTTGTTTATATCTGTTGAAGTCCTGCAGGGGAAAAAACAGCTTTTAAATCCTGTCATCTTGTAAAAGAAACCCTTAATGCTCGCCTTTGAGGCAAACTCACTTTAACCTTTAAACTCTTAGGCTATTAAAGGCTATTATCTGGATCAGTTCTGGTTACTTTGTCAACAATTTCAATAAGTAGAAAGGCATGCCAAGGAGCTCCTGAGGAATAAGTGAAAGCAGTATTTTAAAAGCTGCATTCCTCTGCAATTCACTTGTCTGCAGTGATTTGTTTCCACCCATATTTCTGAATTGTCATTAAACTGTGATGGAAAGTTGTAAAACATGTCCGTGTTAGCCACATTCCTCTCAGCAGCCACACTTGCACAAGTTGCCACACCACAATTCACTTTTTTTCAGGAGAGTAGAAGAGACCAGAAAACATTAGGAGTCGCAGAAAACCGTTTACACCCATTACTGTTTCCACTGACAGAGTGCCAGCCAGAAAAAACAAACAACACATATTTTGCTTTCTGTTTTCCAGCATTTGAGTTGGAAAATAGGGCAAGTTTGGTGCATTTAAAAATAGAAATATGTGTTAAGGATTTTCAAGGGAAAATAACCTGAACGGGGATGGGAAACAGCATTTTAGAATGTCGAAGGTATGAATTAAGCTCAAGTAGTGTAAAGTAAGTTCTTTTATACGGAAATTTGGAGCAGCTCTAAAATAGGCTCTAATTTTCTACTCTGAAGTGGATCCTATCTTGACTGCGGAGTCAGACCAGACCTTTGTTCCCACATTGGCAGGCCACAAGTGGCACAGGGTTGGAGGGAACACGCCTCTTTGTGGTTGCGTCTAATTACTCCAAGACCCAGTACTCCCAGAGAGCTGACCCGTACGACAGTGTCACCCAGTTCCACACATGCCAGCACCGAAACAAGACAACGGGTACATTGAGGACACTGGAGACATGCTAGAGAGTGTTTCTGTGTAAGTGGGAACATTAAATGTTACACATGGTTGGACTGCTTTCAGCTTGGGTGGCAGACAATGCCCCACATTTGTCTTGTTACTACTACAAACCCTAAAGTGTTTGTATGAATTTTGAGGATTTATTTATTTTCTGTGAGCCAGGGATTGGCATTTTGGCCATTCCTCATTGCAAAATAGCTCAATTTTGATTAGATTGGACAGAGAGCATCTGGGAACATTCATTTTCTGGTTTTGCCAAAAATGCTTTGTAAGACTAGGTCACCTATTCTGGCTGTTTTGGTGTCATCCTGCTGGCAAAAGAATCTACAACTCTCTTTATTCTATACAGTTTTATCAAACATGATATGAAGAAAAATGTATCATTTAAGTCACAGTAACTTTAGCTTTTGTGTGATTTGAAGAGATTAAACTATGTTGATAGAGACACCGTCAGTACCAGTCCGATGTTTTCCTCTTCCGCTCTGTTATCATTTCCAGTCTCCGTGTGTCTGTACATTGCAGTGTATATTTCCCAGCCTTCTGCTCCCGTCGCAGTCAGTCACCCTGTTTGTTTTAAATGCCCTTGAGATTTCACACATGCTTTACTTCGTCTGGCACATGTCGACGTCCTGCAGGCGGCTCCTGGATCCTATACCCACAGCCTGGACTCTTTGGCTGTCAACAATATGCAACTGGCCAGGGATCTTGATTTGTCCTGGAGCAACAAATGGTCCTCAAACTGAAATGCATAAGTGAGATGTACTCCACTCCTGTTCACAATCAAGGTTGAAAATTTCCTTTGTGTACCAACTTTTGGAAAGTTCATATGTTCATGCCAAGAAAGAAAGAAAAATACCTTCAGCAACATGGACTCTGACTTCTACTATTCACAGGATTCAGGTTATTGAAGAATCATGATTCCTGATTCCTTACGTTGATTCAAATTACTTCACTTTACCGTGGCTAACTTAAACCTCTCCAAAAAGAGGCGCCAGCAACTTATCATCTTTGTCTGATATGTGCTTTGAGAATTTAGATGTGACAAAAACCATATCAGGAAAAATTAGTAAGTATTCTACATAAGCCAATGTTTCCATGTGTGTAACTTTAACCCACAACAATTATTTTGTTGTGGGTTAAAAATCTTTTAGGTAATTGCTAAATATGCAAATCATCATGCTAACAAGGGCTTCCTAAATACCATATCATTATTTTAAACCATTACGTTAGCATGCTTGGTAGCAGTATGAACTGAGATAAAACTACCAAGTATATCAATCCTTCTTTCTTCTTTTTAAACTTAAAAAATAATTTAGGCCAGATTTTGTTTTCGTTAATAGGCAGATTTAGCTTTTAAAGCTGCTGTCACATAAATTGAAACAGAATTTGATTAATTTGATGTGAATTTGGACCAAATAAGACGATACACCTGAATGTGAAAATGAACTGAGTCACCTTTAGGGCTGAATCTTCATAGGGTTTGCTGGAATCATTTGGCAATGGATATTAGAGTGAGCTAAACCCTCCCTGAGAGAAGGCGTGTGTGTACGTGTGTGTCTGGCTCAGTTTGCCTAACACCAGCGCTGGCTTAGATTTCAAGTGGTCTCATACCTCACACACACAAGCACAGCTGGGATCGAGGCCCTGACCTTTGTGAGCCAGTGTCCCACCTGTTCCCATGTTGTTTCTGCCAATATTACTGTAACCCCTTGTTCTGTCTGTTCTTTGCTTTAATTTCCGGCACCACTCCGTCTTTTCCCCTCTACCCCCGGCGTCTGATACCTGAACTTATTTTTGTTTCTCTCGCGCCCTCCCTCTTTTTTTTTTCTCCTTCAGAGCCCTCAGGATAAAAAAGCAAGTCTCTGCCAAGTCTTGGCAGAGGAGGGAATTAGACAAGCTGACATGTGGTTTGAGGTTAATTCAGGTATTATTCTCGTGTCGCTATTTAGCAGGAGATCCCCAATTTTTTTTGCCCGCACGTTTCCTTTTACACTGTTTCACCAGCATAGATCCAGGTGTGCCTGAAACTGATCCACAGAGGGGATGGATGAATGAATAAAAAGAAATCGAGAGGAAGACGTTTGACAAACGAGAAAAGAGAAGCAGTGAATCTTTTCTCGACATCCACCGACTTTCTGATTTTAAGTGCAGCAGCTCTTCATGCCTGTCTGCGCACGGACAAGTCCGGAGAAACTTCTGCTCCGTTCGGCTCTCGGCAGCCGTCCATGCAGTCAGAATCAGCCTTTGTTTGCTCCTCATGTATCCAGCAGTCAGCCGACAGAAGCTTCCTGTTCGCTTTAATGAGTGTGGATGGGTTGTGAGCATCAGCGATTTTGCATTCTATGTATTATTTGTAAGAATGCGCCCATCCACTTAAATGTAGTTATCACAAGTGGTGTGTTTGAGTGTGTGTGTGTGTTTCTGTGTCCCACCCAGTCAGTCATGTGTGAGAGTGCAAAACACAAGGGAGTTTGTTCCAAACGGATCGGTCCGGAACGGGTAAACACCCTCCCCACAGAGCCTCTCACACACGACCCAGCAGGCCTGTCAGCATCGCTTAACATGACGATTCATCTTCTCCCCGGGACGTGGGTGTGCGTTTATGTTCTAATGTTCACTCATACAGACTTTTGTCTCCATGCATCCATGCACCACCCTAGCCTAAATGTACACTTTGAACTGTTACGTTTGCGTGTGCGCGCGCAGGCACTCAATTAGTAAATTGATCTCTGCTCTCAGCAAGGCCAGGACGTCCAGTCTGAGGCCTCGTCTGCATGGACATGTGTGGGAATCAAAGCAGGAATCGATTCTCGCTTCAAGGCACATGGAGAGAAACTGGCATCGAAGGCCCCTCTACAACATCGGCACTTAGTGAAGCTGGTAATTGAGGGGGTGACAGAAAGTTGACTCCTTGGAGGGGAAGCACTGGGATTTATGGGAACTCATAAAACAGGCTTGTAGTTTACAATAGCTAGGTTCTTTTTCTTTTCCAAACTCACAAAATTTCTACAAAGAAGAAGCCAAGAACAGAAGTTTAAACTTTCCTAAAAGTGACGTTACTTTTTATAAGGGATCAGTGTTTTGCACAGTGGCCACAAAGCACAAGAGTAGTGATGGAAAAGTCACTTATAGTGAATATTTCTATGGTAATTTAGTTGGTAAACGGGAGAGAAGTCAGGAGGCAGTAGAGACCTAAGAAACCGGCACACTGCACTGAGATTTAAAAGCAGTGTGACGTAAGTAGAATCTGCGTTATGATTTACCACAGTGTTTGATGATTACCTTTGTCGAAACTTCAGTTCGAACCAGCATTCAGATCGGCATACGCTCTGATGTGCACAGGCATGCATCAGAACAGTACCTCACAACAACTGTGTAAATCAGCAGGTAAATAGACTAAATTTTCACATTTGAATTTCCCCAGTGTGAGATTAATAAGCACATTACAATAGTGCCACATCCAGCCAATCACACATTCATAAACCAGTACTCAGTAGTCGACTTGGCCTTGTGACATTCAGATAACAAGATGACTCATCATACCCGTTTGTGTAGATCTCACTTTTCCACACATAAGGAAAATTAAACTGCAAAAATCCCTGGAACAGAAGCATTCTCTGACCTGATAAACCTTATGCTCACAAACAACGCCTGGAGTTTTCCATTGTGAGCGCTTGCCTTTCACTCATGCTATCTGTTATAGCCACAGCAAGAGAATCCCCACTCCATTCTTTACCTATGCCACTGCTAACTGACACACACTCATTTAACATATTCTCATTAAATAACGTCTGTTTTTCTTGTGTCATCATTATCCATCCGCTCACTTCCTGTTTTTAGTATACCAATGTTTTTCTCTCATCCAAAAGCTTCTGAAAAGTCTAATTGTGCTTACATTGTTTCACAAATAGCAGTTCCAGGTGTTATGCTGCTGTTTCCCATTTAAGCAGTGATTTAGATGTGCATCGCTTCCTTTGTCCAGGACCTGTGTGGCCACCACTCTTGCGACACCCTGGGCATGGCGGACGTCGGCACAATCTGCTCTCCGGAGAGAAGCTGCGCCGTCATCGAGGACGACGGCCTTCACGCCGCATTCACCGTCGCTCACGAGATAGGTAAGCACAAAACACGAAGGACGACCGGGATCACGCCGGGGCACGCGAATGCATGTGTCAGCGCTTCCTTCTGGCGGCTTGAAATCACATCATGCACTCCACAATGCGAGCGCTTGTTGATGTTTTCTTTTCGGATTCTTTCTGCGCGGTGCACTGGCGTATTCAAGACACGACCTGACATTCCTCACGTTACTGGAGTTAAGTGGCGCACGGTTTGATGTGGAACAAAAACATCTCACCGCGACGCTGCCAACCCGTATCGGAATGTGGGGTTTATTGTTATTATTATTATTACCATGAACACTTATAGGCGTTTTATTTTTATTTGGTCAGATCAGAGATATTTTTGGCCAACTTCCAGCATCCTGTCATCTGCAGTAGGATTTTTATTTGAAGTTGTACATCATGTATCTCACTCTGTATCGTCTCTATCTGGGGATTCAGGTCACCTGCTGGGATTGTCCCACGATGATTCAAAGTTCTGCGAGGAGCGCTTTGGGGTCAACAGTCACAAGCAGCTCATGTCGTCCATTCTCACCTCCATCGACGCCTCTAAGCCCTGGAGCCGCTGCACCTCGTCCACCATCACCGACTTCTTCGACGACGGGAATGGTGAGTCGGGAGGAAAACGCGGGAGGATAACAACACGCCACAATCCGCGATCATTTCAGTTCTGATTAAAATCTCTCAGAGCTGCAACGTCAATCAGCAGACATTATTTACATTTCTATAAACCTTCTCAGCGAGTGAAGCTGCAGTGCAGCCAGAGATGAAAAGTGATTCATGCTTCGCTTTTCACTTTCATTCATGACAGCCATAAAGTATTGCTGCTGACACTTTGCACTGCAGTTCCAGGGCTTTTGGCATAATTCAAGCGCCAACACTATAATTTCAGGCTTGGCAATATCTGTTGCAACAGCTGCAGGGCTTTTATTGAGTCTAAAGTATTACAGGCCAAGTTTATTAGGATTATGCAGGCAGAGATCTGCAAATTATCATAATGCAGGGCAAAAACACAAAGTCACACTAAGTATTTTTTGGGTCTAGTTTCTAGTTTAAATAACTCAGCACACTTGAAAAAAGATGAACTAAAAAGTCATTTTTCAGCAAGATATAGGAACGTGTTTTAAGTTGATAATTCATTAATGTTGATGAAAAAGTTAAATAAAATTTTCCAGTTATGATTGAAATACTGCAACTATTTTTTCATCAACAGTAAGGAATTATTTACTTAAAACAAGCTCCTATATCTTTTCTACACAATGCCTGAGTAGACTGAAATATATCACTAACTGTCCAGAATCTTCATTTATTCCTATTTTTTTTTTCCTTACGCTTCAACAGCCGAGTGTCTCCTGGACTCCCCTCGTCAGCCCCTCCTCGGCCCAGAGGAGCTCCCAGGCCAGAGCTACGATGCCGTCCGACAGTGCCGCCTGGCCTTCGGCCTCGAGTACACGGTCTGCCCGGGCATGGACGTGTGCTCCCGCCTGTGGTGCGCCGTGATCCGCCAGGGACAGATGGTGTGTCTGACCAAGAAGCTTCCAGCTGTGGAGGGGACGCCTTGCGGGAAGGGGCGCATCTGCCTGCAGGGAAAGTGTGTGGACAAAACCCGAAAGAAGCACTATTCGGTGAGGGGAAACGAAAAAGAAACGCGGTCAAAAATAGGTTTCTTTTAATAGCTCACCTTTCCACATTTGTTAGTAGGAGTCAAAACACAGATAAACACACAGTACTCAGAGGCTCTCCTACGGAAAGAGATTCTTTGTCTGGCTTCACTATGTGGTCTGCCTTATTTATGCGACTTCAACTCTGGCCTTATTCACAAACATCAAAATAAAATTTGACTGTAGGGACTCCAAATCTGTTTCTGGCAGGCTATCAGGAGGGAAAGAAAAAGATTGTGGAAGTCAGAAGGGATTAAGATGTTTAGAAAAGGGATGAAAGGAACGATTCTTTTATGTTTTTCTGTCACATGATGTATGACGAGCGTAATTTGATCCTTGGCAGACGACTGCATGCGGGAATGCAGCCCAAGTGGTGACTGGTTTCTTTTTGGTTGCCTCCCACCAGCATAAACCTCCCAATGCTCCCAATGCTCTCAATGTTCTAGACCTCAGATTCTTTAATCCAGCTATATTTCCTTTTGTGTGCGCCTTTGTCAGGGAAATAAGTGTCTTAACTGCAGCAAAACGTATTCAAAGTGTTGACTCAGGATGAATGGATGCAAACGTATGATACAATTTTATGATTTTTATTTGTAAAAACAGGAAAAACCTATTGTGTTCCTTCAACTTTGTAATTATATTTGACTTTTTTTGCTGGTCTATAAGAGAAAATCCCATTAAAAATACATTGAATTTCTGATTATAAGGAGACAAAATGTCAAAAAGGTAAAGGGATAGTCATATGTTTTGCAAGGCGATGCAAAAAAATATGGAAAAGCTTATTTAGAAAAGAGCTGATAAAGTGCTAAATATTACTCATCCGCTCCTCACTTTTGACTCATAAACAAGTGGAACTATGTGGAGAATTTGATTCTGGCAATCCTCTGTCAGACCATGTGTCTGTCACCAGACGTTGGTTATCATCACATGACTCCTTAGACTCCAGTGAAGGATGGATTTTTACTTATCACAGATCTTTCGTCAGCTTTCCCTTGGCTGACAGCATCCAATATCTCTTAGAAGCACTAATTGTTTTCCTTCATCTGCTTAATCTTTTTTCCTCTACCCATCATTTGGCTTCCCAGACGTCCAACCACGGCAGCTGGAGTTCTTGGGGCCCGTGGGGTGCATGCTCTAGGACCTGTGGGGGCGGAGTGCAGTTCGCCCAGCGCCTGTGCAACAACCCAGCACCACGAAACAATGGCCGTTACTGCATAGGAAAGAGAGCCATCTATCGGACTTGTAACGTCTTCCCGCCGTGCCCGCCCTCAAGTGAGCAAAACAGCACAGGAAAGACTGAGAGACTGGAAGAGGTCAGGTGGTTAACACGAGCGTTTTGTTTCTGCAGGTAAGAGTTTCCGTCAAGAACAGTGTGAAGTCCGCAATGGCCCCCAGACGGACCCCAAAGGGGTGAAGACCTTTGTCGAGTGGGTGCCAAAGTATGCAGGGGTTCTCCCTAAGGATGTGTGCAAGCTGACATGCAGAGCAAAAGGGACAGGCTACTATGTGGTGTTCTCTCAACGTGTAAGTAAGCTACATAGCTAGCGCTGAAAAAATACATCGATTAATCGTGATCAATTAGAATAACCATAATTTGTTTATTTACATATCACACTTTTAATATTACATAAATAAGGCAGAAATACCAAGTTTTTTCATTTTATTAATCAATTAATGGTCCAAATAATCAATAGAATAATCAATTAATCGTTTAGTTGCAGTTCTATGCCCAGATGTTGCATAAAGAAAGGGAAGATGATGTTGATGGCTTGACTTTCTGCATTCAGGTGGCAGATGGGACCGAATGTCGTCCTCACAGCAGTTCGGTGTGCGTGAAAGGGAAATGCATTCGCACGGGCTGCGACGGCATCATCGGCTCCAAGCTCCAGTTCGACAAATGTGGTATATGTGGAGGCGACAGCATGGGATGCATACGGGTCGTTGGTAACTTCACCAAGAAGAGGTGAGACTTGGAGAGACAATCCTGGCGATTTGGATTCGTTATTATCTTTTTCGGTCTCTTCAGTTACAGCCAGTCATGTTATCTCCTCTGACTTTTCTCCTGACAAACAGCAAAGGCTACACTGATATCGTGAAGATCCCCGCAGGGTCCACGCACATCAAGGTCCGGCAGCACATGGCCAAGGACCAAACCCGTTTCACCGCCTACCTCGCCCTCCGGCGACCCGGCAGCGAGTACCTCCTAAATGGCAAGTTCATGATCTCCACCTCAGAGACCATCATCCCGCTCAACGGTTCTTTACTCAACTACAGCGGGTGGACTCATCACGACGAGTGGCTCCACAGCATGGGCCCCGGGGCTCTCAAAGAAGCTTTGGTGGTCCAGATTCTAGCCACAGATTCGAAAAAGCCCCTCGATGTCCGTTATAGTTACTACATGCCGAGGCGGACGGCCCCGCAGCACCATCTGAACTCCAAGTTGACCCCTTTGCAGAGCACCACCACAACATCTGCCACAACGCGGTCCACCACGGTTAGCACCACTACCGTCTCCTCTACGCCCGCTGCTTTACTGCTAAGGCCAACTACAGCTTCTGTTTCTTCAACCCCTCTTCCAGGTCCCAAGTGGGTAACGGGACCTTGGATGACTTGCTCCAGGACTTGTGATACCGGCTGGCAGAGCCGGACGGTGCAGTGCAAGGACCAGGATGGCAAGCTGTCCCAGGGCTGCGTTCTGAACGCCCGGCCCTCCGCCTTCAAACACTGTTTGGTGAAGAAATGCTGAAGCAGCCGGAAAAGACGGATGTAGAGAGATGTTTTAGTCTATAGATCTAAAGAGATCTGAAGTGTTGGATGTAGGGACTTTGATTGAGAGAATTTAAGATCTGGAGTCTTAAAGGGGATTGTGAATGTTGATGGAGAAAAAACCGGGATCAGACACTAGGAGACTGGAAAAATGTATAAATGGACTATATTTGACGTAGGAATGACCTGGAATCTTTCTAGCTATGCAGAACATGAGGTTTCAACCCGGCATAGCCCTGGCATAGCTAAGGACTCGAGTTGCATGTAGTTTCCACATGGACAATAACTGGTTGTCTTTAGTGAGTCTTGTCCTCTTATGGCATGAGTGTCTTTTTATGCTTCCAAGTGCTGTTGTCAGTCAGCTCGCACTGCTTTGTCTCTTGTCCTGAGTTTGTCCGAGACGATAGCCCCAACAGTGGGAAGCACTCGACATTCCTTTCCTCTCAGCTTGGATTCCGAATTACTGAACATTTCTTAATTTATAACCTACTGGAAGAATGATTAAAAACCCTCTCACTGGATAATCATCCAGCTTTGTGGCAAGCTGTGGCTAAGCAACAACTGTGCCACTAATTATAAATTACTTGCTATTAATGGGGGTTTCCTATCTTCTGATTGATCGCCTAAATACAGTTCTGGCAGTCATACTTTAGAACTCCAACAACTGCAAATGTGTCTTAGCTGGGTAGAAAAAGACATTCTCATACACACAAGCCAATCAGAGGCAGATCACCGCCATCCTGATGTTTGCTTACACACATTAAGGTGGCAGTCCAAAAGTGGTTAGAGTACCCCACTTCACACGTACTCACCAACTTAGCTCTAACTACCTCCATTAACAGCAGTAAGCCAATTTCAGCGTCACTCATTTACTTTTCTTGTGACATTCGGTCTGGGTGGAAAGTGTTTCCGGACACCATCAGGTACATCTCCTAAATGTTTCCCCCTCCTCTTTGAAAGTGGGTTGGAGGTTCAGAAGTAAAGACAGAAGTATCGGTCCTACCAACTTTGATAATCATCACTGAAAAACGACACGGTGCATGTCCTGAGTTAGCACGTTCGCTAATGTCGTACCTAGACTGTTTTGAACAGCCGTTGTTCATTTCCTGAGCTTTCTTTCATGGAAACTGGATTTTGTTGTTATATTTTTGTGTGTTTATCAGGTTAACGGAAAACTGATATGACAATGTGTGCCCTGGAAACTTGCAAAGACAAGGAAGAGAGATGATAATGTAGCCTTTTAGCAGAGTCTATATTTTTTTTACAACTATACCAGCTTCATCAGCGCAGATTGTTTCTACTCTCTGCTATTTCATACTTTTCATTTTGTCATTTTTACATGCCAACTTGTTTTGATAAAAAAGGAGAATCTCCCTCAGGATAGTTTGTGGCCACAACTTAGGGATGTTTTGTTCCCCGCTTTGACAACCAGTGATTTATGGTCATTTTCCAAAGACTACTTTATAGGATGCTGTATCTAACTTAAGAGTATTTCTATTTTTATTGAATCTGTTCTAAACACAATAAAATAAAAAGTCATTAAATCCCCAGAAAACGACATACAATAACAATAAATTATATATTGGAGCTTTTTAGTGATTATCTTTATATGAAAACACTTAACAACTAAAAGAATAAAACCAAAATGGGGTGGTTAAGGAAATGGTTTATTTTACATTTCAGAGAAAATATTTCAGAAAACACACTTATTAACAATTCATTTTTGCAAAAAAAGTTAAAGAATATATTATGTAATGAAAAAAACATCAAATTGACTGTAAACTCAACTTTTTGTCTGACATTATACAACTGTGGAATTTGAAAACTTTTATTTTCCTTCATGCTTTTTTTTTTTTGGTTTAGTTGTACTAAACTGTCATATTGTCTTCTGTTTACTTTCTCCCATTTCACTTTTAAACGCTACACTAAGCTAACAGGGTGTGACCTCGGGACACAGTATTTGACTATAGTATCACTCGTCTCAGCTACTTCTGAAAATAATAATAATTATAATGAAATTTAAAAAGTGTATTTTTGAACTGTTGCTTTAAGAAAATAAAATATATTGATAGTAGGATAATATGCTCTATATCAAAGAAGAGGAATATCCTCTTCTGTGGTTTAGGTGAACCAACTCCTGACAATCCTCAACATATCTGTGTGACATTATTACCTTTATTCTGGTAATTCAGGAAAAGATGCATCTGCTTGTTTTCAAGACAATAGACCAGGACAATATAGTACCAGGAAAACGTATTTGTCTCCATGCAGATGTCTTCGGGTTCTGTTCTATTGTCTCACAAATTTGAATGTCAACCAAAACGTCATTTTTGTATACAGTTCTGGTATAATGTGCTGTTTGTCTAACATTAAGATTTGTTTCTTTCAGCAATTATAGAAGAAACCTGCAAGGCGATGAAAACGTTTTCAAATCACTGTTCTCTTATGAAACCTTTCATTTGTGTAAAAAAAAAAAAAGGAAAAAAAACAACAATATTCCTGACAACATTACCTCAGCTCTCATGTTGAACAAGGCAGATTAAAGTAACCTGAATATATTCTGGACTTAAACACCTTCCTGTCATTGCGCTACATCCATTGAGCAACCATGCAACCAACAGGAGTGAAATATTTCAAACAAGACCGAAAGGCCTCACACTTTACAGATTGACAAAGTACATGTTTGTACAATAAATAGATTGTTTGCATACATTTAAGTATTAAAGCATATAGATATATTTAGCAGAAATGTACACACACATGCAGTAAAAAAAAAAAAAAAACTCTGACAGTTACATATTTGTTAGTATTTTTGACTGACAGCACAATAACACTCCTCCAGTCGGGGGGGAACGCCTGTTGCAGACCGCCAGAAACGCAGCACTGAACTTGTAATTTATTGTTTGTACAACTGCTCTGTGTGAATAAAGAAACAATGAGATGAGTTTTATTTATTATAGTGATTTTGTATCAAATTACTATTTAACTTTAGGAATATGACTGTGCTGAAACAATCCTATGTAAGAATATAGTGTTTTCTTTTCTAGCCATCCACATGAATATATGTATATAAAATCTATATATTTAAACACATTTGTGTCTGTGTCATTTAACGCTGGTTTACAAGCTAATGACTGTAGATGTGGTTTTTATGAGCTGCTGCCGTTTCTCATCCTCTGAAGTATTCCCATAAAGGTGGAAATAAAAATAAAAAAATCTGCAATTTAACTTAAGTGTTGTAACTCGTACTATTCGAGGTTCCTCAAAGAGTTGTAGACATAAAGGATCTCCTGTAGCAGTCTGTATTACATTAACTCTGAAAAGCCTCTGACTGAAGACAGTGTCAAAATCAGTGCAATGGAGGAATTCTTCCTGTCCTTTAAGCAATCTCAACCACACATAAAAAATATGAAGGAAATATAAAAATGACTTATTGTGTACAAAATTAATCAGCAGGAACTAGTAATCACTTAAATATTTAAAATTAAATAAAAATTTGTTTTAGACCAATTACTACAATTTGTCTAAAAATATGCAAATTAGCATCACTGGCAAAACTGTTCAAGTGTTTGCATGAAACTAATCAAGCAACATAGGTAAATAAAGTCAGTATTGGGAGGATTTTGTCCAAATTCAGACCTTAATCCTACTTTTAATTACTAGGTGTGGTCTCCTGCACACCTGCTGCAGCCAATCAGGTATTCTTGAGACAGAACACTTCAGTTATAAGAAATACGGTTAGGTCAAGGTGATTTGCAAAAAATGTCCAGGAAGGAGGTCATTGCTTTGCACATAGAATGGAAAATGGAACCTAAAGTATTTTAGCAGAGGCCCTGAATGTTGCAAAGTTTAGATATGTAAAGTTAAATGAATAGGCTAAGTGATCAGGCGCTGCTACTAAAATCCTAAAATGTCTTGTGGTTAAAAAAACACAATTCAATTGGATGCAGACCTGCCACAAGACTTTGGTGATAGCAGCTGCTGATGAGCTCCATATCTGAACTCCAAGACCTTCAGCGGAGGAAAGGTCAGCCTCTTTATAAAAAAAGAGGTTTGGGGATTTCCGAGGGGTCTGTAACATTCAGTGTCATTGTGGGTTGTTCCTAGACAAACTTCTCCAGAAATGTGGCTATTTTCTACAAAACTGGCCTGAAATGACTTAGATCCTTTGACATGCATAATTTCAACAACAACAAAAATTGCAAAAAATAAAAATCTAATTCTATACATCAAACATGTTTGTTTTATCTAATAAACTATAAACAAGTGCAAAGGAAATTGGTATTTGAAAAGCCCAGTATCGGATACTACATGGATAGACTGCCCCCATGTGGTCAGTCCGGCGTAAATACAGAGTTTTAATAGAGATACAAAGGCGCCACCTGTTGGTCAAACCTTCGAAACGTCAGGAAAAGCATCTACAAGAGTCGTGAGGGTTTTCCAAATGGGTTTCTGCCATCTAGTGGAAGATTACTTAATTACACTATGCCTCTTTTTAGAGCAGAGGCCTTAAAGGTGGACTGTTGAGATCTGGCCTTCAACTTCATCAGTGATTTCTGTTTTGTGTGTCAAAGTGGGAAATTCTGACTGTCATATAAGCCTCGAAGTTCAATCTGTTTATTAAACCTTATAAATATTTGCTTGTGTGATACACAGAAAGACCTTTTTAGTGGTTTATTCAATTTAAAATATGGATTTCTTTTAAGTTATTTTATTTAAATATGTTTGCGTGAGTAAAAAAAAAAAAACAATATTTTGGAACATCTGTTCTTTTCTGGCTGTTTTATTAAAAACCCAAGCTTAAACTCTTCCTGTGTGTTATAGAGGTTACAGAGGTAAGAGCGGGCGGGGGGTGACACCAGGACGGCGGGGGGGTTCGCCTGATTTCCCTGGAGCGCGGATCCAGCCCTGTGGAGAAGCCGCTCCACCTTAAGACCTCAGCGGCCCCGTTGCGCTCCCTCTCCCCGCTGGAAGCCGGTCAGGGTGCACCGCAGCCGGCTTGGCACGATGAAGGTGGCCATGGTTCGGGAAGACCCGACCAGACAGACCTTTTTTTTCCTCTCCAGTTGCACATCAGCCGCACACTGTCTGTCACCTCAGCTTAGATTTCCACAAAAAAAAAAAATGCTGAGATCTAAATGTCAGGATAGTTCACTCTAACCCGTTAGAACAAATTCAGAAGTTGAATTAAATTCTAATATGTTAGAGATAGGTGCTGTGTGTAACTCTAAAAGATGAAGCAACAAAAAAGATTCCCCGTCCTCCGCAGTGATTGATTGTCATGGCTGCGCTCCAGGTCGCTTGTGCGTTTTCCTTGCGCACGGGTTTGGCCCCTTCTCCCAAATCAAAGAGAGCTTAGGAAAGGGGGGGTGGTCTCGGCCCAGCTGGGATGCAATAAATAGGAGGGACCGGCTCCTCATCTGACTGCAAGACAGGAGAACAGACCAGACCCTTTTTCCCGAACTCAGAACCAGAAACATCTGGAAGGGGGAAAGGAGCGAGAGAGAGAAAAAGCGATCTGTTGGAATTTACTGCTGTTCTCCAGGACTTTTCTTCTAAGAGTCAAAGCCTGCTCGTAACTTTAATTGCACTGGAATTTGTGGGGTGTTTTTTTTGTTTGTTTGTTTTGTGGAAACTCATAGTGGAAATAAAGCATATTTAAAGGATTTTACTGATTTTCACTGTAGAGACTTTATTATTATTATTATTACTATTATTTAAAAATAAATCCTAAACTATCCACTTGTTGGATCTCACGGCTGCATGATGTGGTTTCCACGCGTTTCTATTGGTTTAATCGTCATTTTGTGCGTCGGCGCAGTCCGCTGCGCCTGGGAGGAGAGCACCGTGGTGCCGGTCAGATTGGACCAGTCGGAGAGCGCAAGCGAACCGTGGCGGACTCTCTCCGCAGAGGAGGAGGAGAAGGAGGCGCAGACCAGGCTGTACCGCTTGGACGTTTTTGGGAAGCAGCTGGTCTTGCAGCTGGAGCCCGATCAGACTTTCCTGGCGCCGGGGTTCGTCTTCCACGTCGTGGGCAGCCCCGAGTCCGCACCGGTCCGGGAAGCCGAGGGCGCCGCCAAGCCGGGCTGCTTCTTCTCAGGCACTGTGAACGGAGAGAAGCGCTCCGCTGCCGCGCTCAACCTGTGCCACGGACTCACTGGAGGATTCTACTTCCAGGGGGAGGAGTACTTCATCCAGCCGCTGAACTCCAGCGAGTTCCTCCCGGGGAGAGTGGAGGAGGGCGCGCACATGGTCCGCAGGAGAAGCCGCGCAACTTTGGCTGAGGAAGGCAGCTCCAAGTGCGGGGTCAGCGAGGACGAGGAGAGGGTGCCAAGGAATCTGGAACAGGAGGCCAGTCACGGAGCCCCTAACGCGGACCAGACAGGTAATAACTGGAATCTAATACGGAGTGCATTTTACGCACTATTACTCATTTTTGTTAGAAAGTAATACCGCAACAGAGAAGAAAAGACCACAAACGTTTTCTTCAGATTGTGCAATATAGTAAAGCAAAAACTAATTTTTATGTTTTTTTAAAAAGTTGAGGATGTGCCTCATGTGGCATAAACTCATCCATCTGTCAGTTTACAGGCGAGTAGATAGTATGGATTGCCAAAAGTGCCAAAATGTCGATTAAAATAAATTTTAAAATATATTAACATTTTTAAAAAAATACATTTAATTAAAGTATCTTTTCTTTCTCTATAGTGAATCTATTTTTTTTTTTTTTTCAAAAACAAACACCATGTCCATAATTTTAAAGTCACAATTATTTCATTATTCATTAAAATATTTTGTGAAAGATAGTGAGACAAGACGTAGTGCCTCCTTTGTTGTTCAGAGGTAAAGTCTGATTGGTTAACTTGGAGCTCCACATCGAGGAAGTGAAGGCGGGAGGAGGAGCAGCACAGAAAAGGGGAGGGGAGGTGGAGGTTGGGTGCAGCCGGGCCAACAGAGCTGAGACGTGTGAACTCACCCCCTGGTACAACTCGCACCATCTGAGTTTATTTTCCTGAAAGGATTTTCTCCCCTTTCTCACTGGCATAATTTTTCCACACTAAAAGGTCAATTTTTTTAGACCGCCAAGAAGGAGGAGCCATCGGTGGTGTGAGGTGTGAGTCACAGAGGCCAGGCTGATTATTAAAGAAAAGAAAAAAATCTAAAGCATAACATACTTTTCCAACTTGTACAACAGTCTCTAAAAGTCTGTCAGACTCAATCAATCATTGAAAATGATTTTTTTTTTCATCATCTGACCATTTAGTCTGATCTCTCATGTGTCTCACCTCAGCCAACCGGAGGACCAGGCGCTTTGTTTCCACCCCACGATATTTGGAGATCATGCTGGTGGCTGACCAGTCCATGGCCGAGTTCCATGGTGCTGGACTCAAGCCGTACCTTCTTACCATCATGGCAGTGGCGTCCCGCCTGTACCACCATCCCAGCATCCATAACTCCATCAGCCTGGCTGTGGTGAAGCTGCTGGTGGTTTACGAAGAGGAGAGAGGCCCTCAGGTGTCAACCAATGCTGCTATGACCCTTCGCAACTTCTGCCAGTGGCAGAGGCAGCACAACCCTCCAAGTGACCGCCACCCAGAGCACTATGACACGGCCATACTCTTCACCAGAATGGTAAGTTTGATTAGAGATGATTAAAGGGGAGAAGAAATAACCTGCAGTCTTCACATCATCATTAATGTTCCCTTGTCTCCCTCTTTAGGATCTCTGTGGTGCCCATTCCTGTGATACTTTGGGGATGGCAGATGTTGGCACAGTGTGTGACCCTGAGAGAAGCTGCTCCATCATTGAGGATGATGGGCTGCAAGCAGCATTTACAGTGGCTCATGAACTGGGTGAGTGAATAATGAAAAAAAGTCTTTCAAACATTATATAGTTATGTCCACATTCATAATACAGGTGCTAACAGTATAAATTTATATATTTCTTTTAGGCCATGTCTTCAATATGCCTCATGATGATGCCCAGCTTTGTTCAGGGGTCAATGGTGCCCACTGGAGCTCCCACATGATGGCTTCCACCCTGTCAAATCTGGACCAGCGGCAGCCATGGTCTCCCTGCTCTGCCCTCATGATCACCAGCTTTCTGGACAATGGCCATGGTCAGTGCTTGCTGGATAAGCCAGTCAAGGCTCAGCCGCTCCCTCAGCCTCTGCCAGGAACAGTGTACAGCGCTGATCAACAGTGTCGCCTCACTTTTGGGGAGGACTCCCAGCACTGCCCGGATTTAAGCACCACATGTGCAGCTCTGTGGTGCACTGTGACCACATCCAATGGTTGGGTGGTGTGCCAGACCAAGAACTTCCCCTGGGCTGATGGGACATCTTGTGGGCACGAGAGTTATTGCCTGGCTGGACGATGTCTCAATAAGACTCAGGCTGCTGAACATCAGGTAAGACAAAATGCCCACATGCACTGCTCCTCATAACTTTTTGCTTTGTTGAATATGTCAATCGAGTCTGGCCTTCTCTAAATGTCCTGCTGTATATTCCTTCTAGACTCCAGTTAATGGTGGCTGGGGCATGTGGGGTCCCTGGGGTGATTGTTCTCGAACCTGTGGAGGTGGGGTGCAGTATTCTTTCCGTTCTTGTGACAATCCCTTACCGAAGAATGGAGGGAAGTACTGTGAAGGCAAGAGGATCCAGTATCGCTCTTGCAACACTGCAGTCTGCCCAGACACCAATGGTAAGAGATTTGGACTGCCACAGAACCATAAGTGCCTGAAGTGGCTTAGTTGTCAGGGAAGAAGTAAATCTGACCTTTTTGCTTCTGCTACTCAGGCTTGTCGTTTCGTGAGGAACAGTGTCTGGCCCACAACGATATGTCGGCTCAAGTGTCACTGGGCTCAGGCGACGGTGTTGAGTGGGTGCCCAAGTATGCTGGAGTTTCACCAAAAGACCGCTGCAAACTGGTGTGCCGTGCTAAGGGGACTGGGTACTTTTTCGTCCTCAAACCTAAGGTAAGCTAATAATACAAGGTTATGTTATCATTTGTCCCAAGTATCATATTCAGTAAGATTTTTACTATAAGACAAACTTCTAATCCCTTTGCTGACCCCAGGTGGCTGATGGAACACCCTGCAGCCCAGATTCCACTTCAGTTTGCGTTCAAGGCCAATGTGTCAAAGCTGGGTGTGATCGTATCATTGGCTCTAACCAGCGCTTTGATAAGTGTGGTGTTTGTGGTGGGGACGGATCTTCCTGCAAGAAAGTGTCAGGCTCTCTGGAGCGTTCCAGGTAAGCATATACCAGATCTTCAAGGCATTACATCTTAACTTTGTACCAGTATTACAAATTTATCAAAATGTTTTTAATCTCTAAGTTTTGCCTCTATCTATCTCTGTTCCAGGCCTGGCTATCAGGATGTTGTAACTATTCCCGCTGGTGCCACCCACCTGGACGTTAAACAGCGTTCTCCAGGCAATGGCCGTCAAGATAACAGCTATCTGGCAGTGCGCCGACAGGATGGGACATACCTGTTAAATGGCGATTATAAACTAATGACCATGGAGACTGATCTCACACTCCAAGGGGCATTGTTGAGATACAGTGGTTCTTCTGCTAACCTAGAGCGTCTCAGAAGCTTTGCCCCACTTCCAGAGCCCATCACCATCCAGGTGTTGTCTGTAGGTGAAGCCCCAAGGCCACGAGTTAAGTACAGCTACTTTGCCCCTAGACCCAACAATGCTGCTTCCGCCTCTAGCAACAATGGAGGCCGCCGCCAGTCAATTAATGCCATCCGGGAGTTTGGAGGAGCCGAGTGGATCCTAAGGGAATGGGGTCCATGTTCTCAGACATGTGGAGGAGGTCTGCAACAAAGAGAAGTTGTATGCTTGGACCCACAGGGGCGTACATCAAGAGACTGCCCCGAGGAGCTTCGACCTTTGGTCTCACGGTCCTGTGCCTCCCAGCCGTGTCCCTCCTGGCTTTCAGGCCAATGGTCAGAATGCTCCAAGACCTGCGGGAGGGGCTTCCGCAAACGTCCGCTGCGCTGCATTGGGCCTGATGGACACACATTAACCCTTGACAACTGTGACCCCAAAGACCGTCCGCGGCCCCTGCTGGAAATGTGCAATCAGAGGGCCTGCTAATGACTGCATCTACAATCTTAACTCCTTCTATTTTGCTACAAAAAGACAGATATTCCCTGCATCACTTTTCCCTTGGACAATCTAAAGAGGTTGATGAATGTTTACAACCAGAGCTACGTATAAGTCCGCAACTAAAATGATTGTGACTACCAATATTTACCCATTCAAGGGCCGAATACTGAACAAACATGGCATCGGCAAAGGCTGACCATATCTTTACTCCTATCCTGTCAGCAGTGGCACATCTTACCTTAATTTAGCAGGAAAGCGCATGCTGCTACCACACTCTGAGTGTTAGCATGAGAGTGTTTGTGTGTCAAAATATTTTTATGCATTTATATAATGTTTGTCCAAGCTGGGCTGGACAAACCAATAAGATGTAGTGTAGGGAATGCAGAGGGGGTGCTATATTATATAAAGAAGAATTGCTCATCTACTTGCTCACCCCATCAGGTATGGAAAACAAGATAGCTCATAGTGTTTATGTTCAAACCTATGTCCACATTTATTTATCAGAAACCTGAAGCACTTCAATTTTGTCTTTTTTTTTTGTTGTTGTTTTTTGGCACATCATGTTACCCAGTTTTCTCAAAATGCCTCAGAACTGTCTTTTAGCCATATCTTGCCTTCATGTACACAACCTCTAATGAGGGGAGCTCAAAAGACCAAAGAGGATAGCGTGAATGTATGGGAGTGTGTGTGTGTGGGGGGGTGTGTGTGTGTGTGTATGTCTGTTTGGAGACTTAAAGAGGGACTTGTCTCCTGTTACTACTTCATAAGGAAGTCTCTCTTGCCTTCTGCGAAGGTTTTGTGTTTCATTTGTTCCTTTTTTTTTGTATAGAATATACAAACATTATTTATTTTTGTACAGCCTGTTAAATATAATCATTTGCCTTTTTAAAAAAAAACAAAAAAACTATTTTTTATTGTAACTAAGATTACAGAAGGATGTAGACTATATAGAGTATTTATACGGTTTTATAAATATATATATTTGGTCCTAGATTCATGAATAAAGCATCACTTTGACTTGTTCAAGAGTGGTTTGTCTTGGGTCATGTTTTGGCTACCTCAAGAACATCATCTGATGAATGAAATGTTCCCAGCTCAGTTTCCAGTCATTTTGACGCTATTTTCAGAAGCCTGTTCTTGTAAAAGTTTGATTCTTAAAAGTTACTATATAAATTAATATTCACTTCAAGGAGTGCAAAGGAGCATTAGAAGTATCTCTAAGATTAATTAAAAATAGTCCTTTGTCGCAAATCCTGTATTATCTCTTAGAGGGCGGGGCTTAGCAGATTGCAGCTGGAACACACCTGCTTCTCATCAAGCTCATCAGGAGGGCCTGGACAGGAGAAACTGCCAGAGGCCTCAGATCCTGAGTGTTGACCCTGTGTCGCAGTAGTTAAAAGCTTCTTAGAAGCACATTTGACAGTCCATGGCTTGTTTATTTACTCAATGTCACTTCCGCGCCCCAGCAGATCCTCTAATTAGGTCAAACTTCCCACCACCTACATGTCCTCCTCATAATGGTTGGTTTCAAAGCAAGGGCCCCGCCTCTCCCGGCGGCACAATCTACCTTTCCCACATGGATCTCCAACCACTCCAAAACCACCAGAGTCTCTCCCAAGAGTTTATTAGAATCTGCAAACCAGTGAGAAAGTTTCCTTTTTTATCTTTAAGAGATTCTCTGAACATTGGTCAGGAAACTGTGAACATAGCAAACAAGGATGCTGAGAAGCAAGATCTCCAAAGCTTAATGACAGAGAAATATCCGCACATTTTTCAGTGGGATATCTTTATTTAATATTATTTTTTATTTTAATTTTTGCATGTCAATTTTCTGTACGCCACTAGAGGGCAACAGAAAACTATTGATTCTTATGACCCACACCTTGGTAAGCTTGAAGTGCGTGTCAGTAAAAAACTATAATGAAACTTACACTTTACACAATTTAGCTTTTTTTTTTTTTCTTCAAACTTATTTTAAAAACTAAAAGTTATGTTATGAGCTAGTATGTGAAACTGTACCGTCTTGAGATGACTGAATCAGAGTTCATTCAAGAGTCAGAGAACACAAATCCAGGTTCCTGGAAGTACAGAGTAAAGTTTCCAGTTTTTCAGGGTTTTTGCTGCCATGTCATCTGCTGGTGTTGGTCCACTGTGATTCCTGAAGTCCACAGTCAATGCAGCTATTTTAGCAGAAAATTTTAGAGCACTTCATGTTGCTTTCTGCTGACAAGCTCCATAGAGATGTTAACTTCATTTTCCATCAGTACGTGGCACCCATCCAGCACCACCAGCTAATATACAAAAACCTGATTGAAAGTATTCTACCTTATTGAGATGATTGTGTTTTAATGTTTTATAATACACATTGACTGGGCTGTTAAAGTAATCACTTACCTCACAGCTTTAATCTGATATTAGAGCTCTGGGGATTTTTCCATTTCCCTTACAGTGTTGGATCACAATGAGGCTTTGGTTGATTGTGAGATTGCTCTGAATTTCGTCACCCCTCCTGACGTAAAACAAAGCTCGAGACACGCATCGACTCAAAAAGGCAACATCAACCTCAGTGAACTGGGCCTTTTGAGAAAGTGACTTACCTTCCCTCCGCATCCAAATTGCTTTAATCAAAGTAGAAGTTATTTTCGATTCAGCAATCAAGCGGTTCCCGAGTCTAGCTGCTCGACACCAGCAATTTTCTGATGCAGTATAAAAATAAGGGTTAGGGTTAGGGGGGGGAAACTACCCTGTGATTTATTTCGATATGGTGCTCTTTAATTTTGATTGCACCCATACCTTACTTAAAAATTGTTTGGTATATTTCCCCACTTGCAAGCATCTCTCCTGCTAGTGGATATTAGAAAGCACCACAACCCAGCCCACATTGAACTTCCTGTGGCTCTATATGGAAAACCATCTTCCGCTCTGCCACACAAGGGAAATCATTATCCTCTAATTAATGGTGCTTATGAAGATTGGCCATCATCCTAATCTGTGATGTGGCATAATGTGTCACTGAGTGTGTCATACTTAACATGTTTTTTTCTGTGTTGAAATAGTCACCGCCACTAGAAAGTAGATTTTTACTACATATTTCACTACATTATGGACATATTTTATAATAGTTGGGTATGGTTTCATTTAAATATCCACACAAATTGAACAAATGGGACAGAGTTCATTTTGAATCATCTTGAAATAGCATGTAACGACAGTGGACCATCACTTGCATCGTCATCGACAACTGTCCTTTAACAGGAAATCTCCTGCAGTATCAATAGCTCACAGGTTTAATTTTCTACATTTACCACAGGTAGACTCCAATCAGTATCTCAAGTATCACGGGAAAATAAATGCAACTGAGTTCAACTTTGATTGTTTTCTCAAAAGGTGTGAATGCTTACTTCCCTCTTGATATTTAAACATTCACTACAGAAATGATTGAAAAACACACTTTCGCTTGGTAATTATGGGTCATTTTCTGTTTCGTTATAGAAGAGTAAGACCAGTTCATATATTTGTACAGTACAAGTAAGTACACCAAAATCTGTTTAAGCAATGTAACCAAATTTGAAAAATTGAAGGCAATGATAGAAAATGTTACTTTTTTTAGTGCTCGAACTGAAAATGCTGCCTGCTGAGTTGAACCTGCTTGTTTTTACATGTCTCTCGCAGCACTTTATTACAACTTCAAAGCAACATCTGGAAGGCATTATGAATCATCGCTGCTCCACGTGGGTGGCATTTCCGAGAGCTAAATTACCCTCATCCTTTTGCCACCCCATGGTTTTGCCCGTAAAAGTTTTGTTTAAATTAGAGAAAATGTGATGAAATTTTCCCACCTAAACTTGAATGCACCGTGCATCCAGCTTTGAAGGTGAAATATTACCCTTTTTTTTTTTTTAAATGCACGGTGATGTGTAAAACTATACAGCAGGATTCTTTGGATTGCTTTTTTTGTCCCTCTTAAGGAACTCATCATTTTACAACTGTTTTTAAGTTTACTTCTGTTGTCTTTTTATCTTAAAAACAGTTAAAGATTGGGGGGGGAAACAGTCACAAACAATATGTAATGGTAACACTCTGAACCCAATACGTCCTCTGTGAAAAATAGTGCTGGCAGCTTTGTGTTGTAAGGGATGCTTTTAGTGCATTGTGTCCAAACTGTAAATGCCAAAATTCAGATATTTAACCTATAACCACAAAAATGCTAGCACCAAAGCATTTAGATGAATGCCGAAACCTGGTTAATGAATAAGAAACTTCCTGTACCAAACTGTATTATATTACACATTTTTATTTTTATTGTATTGTCCCAAAACGTGTGTACATCTACTTCAACAGGCCTGGTTTTCCCCCTCAAAAGGACCGCACAAAAACAACCAGAGAGCCACAAATCGCCCCGTGAGCCGCACTTTAGGAGATAAGTGCGAACTTAACAAGAGGTGTAAAGCTGGATGTCGTGCAGTCGTGTTGTGATTCAAAGGGCCATTGTGTGGCCTTGGGTTGGCTGCAATTTGATTCTGCTTTTATCTCGCCAGATGTCGTGATGTGGAAGCGCGTCCACGCACGCAGGTGTGCACATGCCAAGAAACACACACCGGTTTACTTTCAGTAAGGAGTAATCTGCTACGAGGGGAAAGAGAGGACGAAGCGGATGTCTTCAAAATAAAACCACCAAAAAGGGAAAGAAAACTATCGCTGGGAGACTTGTGTTTGCACTTGTTAGCTTCAATAATTTATCTGAACTAGCCAGTATACAATAGCATTCAAATATGCACAGACTCGATTATAATTTTATTATTTATTTCCTTTTTTATATCTAAAATAAAAACATTTCTTATTCTGTATTCTGTGGTGGAGGGGCTGGATGTTGTTAGTGAAACTGCATCCAAAAATCTTGCTAAACAAAAGTGAATTTCCAGTTTAAAGCAAAAATAAAAACATGAAGAAAAAAAACATTTGCCTCACAGATCTCTTCTATTTTATTTTGAAATCCGTATCCGGAAGAGGTTTCTCACCTTGTGTCTGACTTCCCTCCTGCCTCTCCGCGGTGTAAACTCAGCGGGGGGACAGTGAGCAAACGGTGGGAGGAAAGGTGGGGGAGAAAACCCTTCAGTCTGCCGGAGGTGTGGGGTCGGGAAAGGCGTCTACGCGTGGGGGGGAGAACAAACCAGGAGCTCCGCTTCACAAAGAGCAAGAGAAGTCAGAGAACTTTGACTAAACTGCTCGAGTGAAACATGCCAAATGTGTTACTTCTTTGAGAGAAGACGAGCGGTTTTGTCCTCATCAACTTCTGTCAGCTAGTTAGAAAACAGGAGGTCATGGAAAACCCCTGGAGGAGATGGAGAACGGAGGCGCTTAAATTTCTGAGGAACTCTCTGCTGCTTGGTTTATTTACTGGTAAGTCTAACTTTTAAGTCAATTTCTTTTTGTGACGATTTTTGCCATTAATTAGGTCCTTCTTTGTGTTATCTGACTTATAAACATCCCTGCTGAGATAAGAAGGAGGGATATTTTCAACAGAGTGGCACCTTCAAAACTGCAGGAAACTTGAGCTCTGGTGGGTTCAGAGGACAAGCTGATGGTGTGGAGAGAGGGAGAGAAAACAGCAGGCGGGGATAAAGAGGAGGGGAATGAAGGACATGGTGCCCCCATTGTCTCCCAGCGTGTGGAGAGACAGGAACCAGGACCTTCCAGTGGACCACCCAGACAGATGTCCCCAGGAGTCTGCCAGTGGGAAGCCTTTAGGGAGTGTGAGTCACCAGCATGAGCAGCTTGGAGGAAATCAGAATAACCTTCCTCTGATTAAAACTTTTAAAAACTGCGACTCATCGTGAATGGGCATTTGATTTCCTCTTTTAGTCCACACCAAAAAAAAAAATCTGCTTCCTTTCTACTAGTTTTTCCCACCTGTGTTTGAACTTCTCGCTTTTGAAATGTGCATATTTGCCTCCAGGCACGCATCATTCCAGCTTGAGTGATTGAAAACAGATCCCTGAGCAAAGACACCGTGCCCCCCCCCCACACACACACACACACACACACGGGTGTGCTGTTTGTTTTCTGCACAGTGACGTCCATCCATGAAGCGAACCGTACAACCTTTCCAATGAAGCATTCATAACCCGTCAACTTCTTGGTATTTTAGATCGCGATTCATTTGATCAACTTTGGTGGCATTCCTGTTCCTGTTGAAGAAAAGCATCCCCACAGCATGATGCTGCCCCCACCATGGATTAGAGATGAGACCATGACTAGTTGTGCCTATTCTCCCGCCGGAGCTGTAATATTTTCAGCTCCTCCAAAGTTACCATGGTAATTTTTGGCTTGATTATAGAGCCAGTCCTCAAATTCTGAATCAGACTTCACCAAAATCACAGTTTTTCTTGTTTTTTTTATTATTATTATTACTTTTTAAATCAAACACAGCTGCAGTATTGTTTCTTTTCCTAATACTTTTCTGCTTTGTCCTCCACTTTATGTTGCAGTATGTCAAGTTGTGCCTATACTCCTTTTTTTTTTTTCTCCAGGCTTTGAGCTCGTGAAATGTCAAAGGAAAGGGTAAATCTTGCGCCCAACAGCGCTCCACATCCATTTCTGATGTCATCATTAGATATGTGTGTCACAGATTACACTGTCGGCCTCATCCGGCACACAGCTTTTTATTCAGCAGGTGGGCTACGTGTGCCGCTTTCTGTTCCTCGTTGAGCAATTAAGATGAGCAATTCATATCCAGTCTTGCTGCTATTTCTTTTTCTTTTCCTGTGGACAATTTTGTGTTATTTGAACAATTTTAGTGAGTATGTAACGGGTTCTGCTCATCACAACCGACCTGCTGAATCAAGCAACGCAAAGATCATGACTCAACTCTACGTAAATAGTCCTAGGCTTTCAAAGGGAAGATTTGCTCATTTATTTGTATTTGCAGTCTGAGGATTTAGGAGGAATTTAAAAGAATGACAGCAACAATGATGGGGCTTTATGTGTTGGTCTCCATCCAGTGTCACCGCCGTCTGTCCTCGTGCTAATAAGAACATGGCTGTGTGTTTGCAGGTGGTAGCGAGGCGCACTGTGAAGGCTGCATAGAGTACTGCTGCGAAGGCTCGCCACCTTTCTGCTGCTCCTACTACACCTACGTCGGGGACGTCCTCTCGTAAGCAAACTCACTGAGGAAATGTTGCTAAAGGACTAGTTTGTCTTTTTGTAAACTCATTTGTTTTCTTGCTCTTCATTTTGGTAGAGGTTTTCAATTAAATGTAACTTGCTTTAAAGTTTGTAATTTGCAGGTAGGACACCTAGTTGAGGTGGCTGCTGATTCAAGGTACCCAGGCTGTAACAGCCTCGATTGCCAGGAAACCTGTTATATGTCTGTGCATTGAATAATTTGTGCTTTTAGCCTTTCCTGGATGCTCCAAAATGTAAAGTATGTGCAAAGTGTTTCTTCATGCAAAGTGACTGGTCAGAAATTGGTTTTGATGTAAAAAAAAAAATAAAAATAGAAGAAATATTTTAATTCGGACACTTTGGATTGTGGTTGGATGATTAAAATAATGAGGGGAGACCAACTGTTGTGCAATTGGAGCAAAAGAGGACAGACTTGGCTGACTAACTACAAACCTGCTAATGAGCCCTTTTCTATTTTTCCGAGTGCCAGTTCGCAGACTCCTCTGCAGCGAGCGCACATGTTCTTGTCGCACGTTTTGCACACACCTCACAGCTGAGTTGGATCAGATGAGGCGGCGCATCTCCATGGCAGCACTGGAGATGGCAGAGAGGAGGGAGCGTTGATGAAAAGTCCTCGCACGTCTGGATGGCTCATTGTGTGTGTCGTGTGTGTGTGTGTGTGTTCCAGAGGCACTGCCATCTCCGGCATAGTGTTCGGCGTGGTGTTTCTGATGGGGGCGGTGGCGGCCCTGTTCCTGTGCGTGTGCATGTGCGTGAAGAACGGACGCGGAGCGCGGGTCGGAGTTTTCAGCACCTCCTACATGAACACTGTTACCCAGGGTTACCCAGGTGGGTCGCCGTATTTGACCGAAAGACTCCTGCACCACACAGTAAACAGTTACTGACTTTTTCAAACTCTTTTGAAGCCTGGTTGTTTAGTAAAAAGTGGCACTTTTATGACGTTCAAGTATGTTTTTAAAGGTTCATTTATTACCAAACAAGTAGTTAAATGTTTATTACCTGAAAAAGGGTGTAATTATGAAAACCAAGGGTTTGATGTTTACTATTATTGATCAAATATAACAAAGTGCTGTGGTTTAGCACCTTTTTACAAGGTATTTAAAAGTATTTTTCGTTTATTTTAAGAATAGAAAAACTGTGCAAAGCGTAGAATATCACTTTAAAATCTTTTAAAAATGCTTTAGAGTTAAACTCAAAGCCAAAAAGAAACAAACTAGTAAAACATATAACCTTCTTTACATTAGCATAATTCATGTTCACTTTTATTTCCTCTACCTGTCACACGATTTCAAACCTTTTGTGTTTAGTTCTTGAGCTGGGCACTACATTTTGCTTGTGCACCTTTTTGCTACCATACTTTTTCCTTCCACTGAACTTTCCACTGATATGCTTGGACACATCTCTCGGGGAACACATTTCTGAAATAAACAAAGGTCTCAATAACATTCTACTTCTCTGAACTCAAACTTCAGAGAAACTGAAGTTTGAGTTTTTTGTCAGCTAAAATCATCCATATAGGCAGAAATAAGTGCCTTGTACTTGTGCTGTGTTTTAATTTCTGGAATAAATTAGCTTTTTAAATATATTCCAATGTATTAAAATACAGCAGAATGTAGAGTTATACATGAACTTGCTTCTAACTTTACCAGCTGTCTACAGAGGTGGAAATATGAAGCAGCCCAAAGAGTTTAAGGAGTTTTCCTGGAAAAATGAATTATTGCTATAATTTTTCTTGATTCAATCTCCCTCTACATTTATTAAACTCTGTTGCTTAAAGGTAGAAGTTTTCTTTAATATACTTTTTCTTTTAAATAACTGAATACTATCGTGCAGCAGAGCCGGTGTTCTGTGACACTCCTTGGCCTTTGTGTTACTATTTTCTCTCCTCTTCCTCATCATTTATTCATAGTGTTTCATTCACAGCTGTGTTTCCCCTTCATGCGACAGTAGCTGAGCTGCTTTCGCGCTGCCCTGCAGCGCCGATCGTGTTTCACGAAGGCACCGCTTGACCTGATGCAGTATGAATGATTCTGCAGCGTTTGCAGGAACAGTGATGGAAGTCATTGTGTTTTAACACGGTGGTTTTAGTTCCCTGGTTCAGTCGCTCAAAGATTGCAGTGTGAGCGTCTTAAAGCTGCTGCTTGACACCATAAGAAGTGGCAAGGCGAGTTTATTTCTAGACTATTTATACACAGGGATTTAGAGGAAAGTAAAGGAAAAGGGATTAAAAGAACACATAATGCATAAGCAAAATATTTAACATTTATTTACTAGCAAATGTTAAAATGCATATCTACATTAGATGCTAACCTATGATGACAAATACAATCAAAATCTTTCACAAGTCATGTTTTTATGATTTTCAAATAGAAATTTTCCCTGATGTGGAAACTGGAATCTGACCTATGACCTTTTGAGTCTAGTTTATTTTTAAACATTCTTTTTTTAGATATGTTTAATCTTGCATTTTGGGTGATCAAGGACAACTTTCTGCTGATTTATGGGACAAAAACAGTCCCATAACCATTAAGTTTTTCTTGGCAAAGTTTGGACTTTATCTTTGTCATTATAAATTAAAATTTTTCTCACAATAAGATTTTTTTTTCTTATTTTCACTTATTTCAATGGGAGACCAGCTCAGCAAAAACTCAATTTATCTTCCCAACTCTTCTCATAAACTTCTTTCAAAGTGTAAGTCTGTAATTATACCACTAGATGGTGCAAGAGTGTCATTAAAATGTTGTGGGCCTGATTCATGTTAAACCTTGAATAAATATCAATGTAAATCATGTAGTTTTAACTTTGGGTGTTTTTGTATTTTTATTTTATTTTTCTATAATCCAGGTCCTCCGCCTCCTTACAGCTACAACTATGAGATGTACCCACCGTCATTACGACCCCCACCCTACACCCCAGCCCAGCCTCAACAAGCCAACCACTCTCCCCCGCCTCCTTACCCCGGCTTCACCCGCAAGTGAGTTCTCGCCATGCAGATCGCACGCTGGCTGGACCACAAACGGACACTCGTCGCGGTCGCTCTTCGGGTTCACCAAACTAAAATTGTCAGAATACCACCCCCCACTCTGCTCCCTCTGCCCCCTAACGCTCAGCTTTACTGCACTGCCGCTGCTTTGAAGCAGAACCTCTGGTGGGAAGAGAACCATCTGAGAGAAAATGTGGGTCAGGATTGGAAACGCACACATGCCTCATCACGTCTGAAAGACTTAACTTGTTTGCAGCTTAACTGTTCTGACCTGCACTCTCTGCCCCCGTTTGTGCACATCAAAGGTACTGGCTACACTTTGATAAAGGTGAAGACCGTGTTTTTTCTTTTCCGCATCATCACGAGTAGGAAGGAATTGTCAGCGATAAACTGCAGACAACTTATTTTTTTCCCCCCCCCCATTCTTGGAGCTATTTTGCTCCACTTTTATTTGAAACGATGATTATTTTTTATTATTATATCAGATCTGGACCTGCTTTGTATTAAACTGAAAGACTTGACTTAATCCATAATAATAAAAATGCTGACTTTAAACCATAGGCAGCTCAAAACTGCCTGTAATATACTGACATTTTTTTTAAAATAATGCGGGGTATTAATATGTCGAGGGTTAAACTCAAAGTGACTTCACTGTGCTTGAACTGTGAATTGATGGGACTTCATCATTATAAATATCAGGTCAATAACTGTTTCTCTACTGTGTCAGTGCCTGTGTTGTAAATTAAAGATATGTTTTTGAATACAGATGCCGAATCCGGTCTCAAGTTATTCACCTAAATATACTACCCAGTGGTGTGTTTTTGCCTTATTCCCATGTAGATTGACATTAAAGAAACAGTTCTGCAATTGTTAGTTCTGGTTTAGTTTTTAAATGTGCAGTGCAGGCACTTCCTCTCTTTAGATTCATCAAAGGGGGGGAAAAATCACCAAAATGTACAAAGACGGCAAACAAACTGTCTACGGACCATAGAGTTATTACTTAGATACATTTTAAACCCCAAATATATGCTCACTTTTAAAGAGTTCTTGTATTTGCCTCTTGTGATGTCACAAAAGGCACTTAAGATTTTTGTTGGAGGGTTTATCATGGCTGTACAACAGTTGCAACAAAATTGCTAAGCAAAAAGGGAAAAACTCCATTACATTATGTTTTGCATGTGGTAAATCTCAAATCAATTGTGTTGACACGATTGATGAGTTGTACCTTTAAGCTATTAATAAAACCTTTATTTTAGTGTGAAAATTAAAAGGTTGAATCAGAGATATCTTTCTGTGGGTATGTACACGAATTAAAGGGGAGAAAAAGAGGGTTAGAGTGATAATATTGTGAGCATGGGAGGCTGAGTTAATCCCAGCCGGCTGCGGTCAGGTGATCCGACTCCGAGCAGCTGTGCAGCTTCAGGATCGCTCACCATCAGACAGCGGGAGTCACCGGCGGAGAGCACACCGACCCAAACGTTACACTAGTTAGGAGACAAACGCTGCCTTTAGGAGCGTTGCTTTCACAAAACGACATGGGAGACCGACTGGCTTTACTGCTGCTCGCTGTGGTGGCCTCGGCCATGGCTGTGGAGGTAAGGAATATTGGTCTTAAAAAGCGACATTGGAGTATTTTTTTTCCCCCCCGAGCATATTGTTTTGCTGCCATCTCAGTCAAGCTAACGCGAGTTAGCTGTGGCTAAGACCGGAAGCGGGATGGTTGTGCCTTTTGAAATTAAAGCTGAATGTGTTTGGAAGTAAAAAAATAAAGTTGACTACACTTAATCTCGGATTCACCAGGACACCTGGCATGATTATGGAATTAAATATAGCCTGTCGTTTATGTACTTTAGTGTTGTACGGTTTTCTTAAACAATGTCTGTTGCTTTATGGTGAAGGTTTAACCGGAAGTGTGGGACGTTTTTGGTTGGTGGGTTTTTAAGGATGTCGAAAGTGGAAAATTCACGGGAATTTCACTATCCGTGGCTATAATCGGTATTCATTAAAAAAACGTGATATAACATAAAATACAAATCAGCAATGTGTCGTTGTTTTGCGACGTTTTTACCCGTCAAAGTCGTACGTCAAGCTCCCAGTTCCGTTTCTGTTACAGCGGAAAATATGCTTCGCACTTTGTTGTTTTTGTGCTTTAAGCAGTTCCCTTACATTTCTGTGATTTAAAATGATACAAACGAGTCGTGTACGCTACAATCATTAACACAGAGAACATAAAAAGACACGTTGAGGACATAAAATCTACGTTTTGTGCTCATTGGACTAAATCTCCATAGCGGATAAACGCGTATTGTCTCATTTTTCCATATCCCGAGGGCTCATATTTTTAGAGTGGGTGTGTTTGTAGTTATGGGAGCAGGTTTATGTGTCTAGTTGCCCCTTCTTGAGGCCTTTTCGTTTAATTTTGTTCAGATTTAAAGAGGCGAGGTCGTAAAAAGGACTGTTAATTTGGGAAACAAACATTACTGACGCCCCTCGTCACGTTTCAGTTACACGGTTAGAGAATGGAGAGGTAAGATGGCGGCGGTGCACTGCACCATTTATGGAGGGTCGGGAAGCTGGGAAGCCAACAGGAGAGTTAAACATCACGTTCCCTTTCATTCACGCCTTTCTCCCCCGTTATTTTTAAGTTTATTAGATTTGAACTTACATTTAACATTGCAGCGTATTTTCCCCCACAGACTTGTTTATAAATAAATCACTGCTTATACTTTTTTCCCCAAAAAACAATTTGGTATATGTGTGTGTTTATACACTGTAATAAATGTATAACTGTTTGGCCTAACATATTTACTTAAAGTTAAAATTATTTCAATAGGCCTACACACTCCTTGTTACTGAATCAGTTATCAAAAGAGTAGACTAAACCTATTTCTATTTTTTTTGCTGAATAACAAACACTTAATTAAAAAAAATCTATATATAGTTTAAAGCTCAAACAGAGACAGCTATTAGTGTGTCTTAAACAGCAATTACATTCTTTTTCAATGTATAGTAAATGACTGAATTCAAAAGAAACTGTTTACAGATTTTGATGGAACCTGCACCTTGTGTGGAAGCAATTATGGTTATTGTCTAACAACTGTAGATAGGAAGGATCTATGATGAAGCTCCTTTGTGCACATAGGATACAGCAATCTGTCACTGCTTTATGCATTTCTTTTGTGATTATTTTAATGTTTATTGTACAGCTCCTAGTCAATTAAATATGTAATTCTGCACAGTTTTTAAGAAGAATAAAAGCAAAGAAACAATCAGTTACAGCTATGAATATGAACTTAAAATCAACAAATTTTCTTAAGTACTTTTTTATTTTTGAGAGCAGCCGATGTTTAGTGCTCATCTAAAATTTTAGGGCGACTTTTACTGATCGTAGAAAGTTGGTATAATGCCTTGTCGAACTTCCACCTAAAATATGCATAGCTTCGTCATTTATTTATTACAAGACATTGCAGCTACAATTGCCCGTTTGGTTGCAAAAACACCACTTTTTAATAACCGTAAATGTATAGTACGATAATGAATTCGCAATTGTGGTTCAGCGGCAGCCAGAGTTCACTGTTCTCTGTGGTTATGTCTGGTTGTTACCATTAATGGCTTATAGCTGGAAGAGAATTTGTAGGAATGTGAATTGACTTTGAATGGCTATTTCTGTAAATAAATCCTTTTTTGCACAGTTCCTTAAAGTCATTTGTCAGTCAGAGCAATATAAAGCTGAATTAAACTGCATTAAAGCTTATAGATACTTGTATTTTTCATTTAATGTTTTGTACACTCATAGCTGTTTTCTGCCATTTTGACCCAATATTTGACTGACGTGAAATTGGGACACTAATCTACTGTTTCCTCCTCTCAGGGTTCAGTGGGTTTGGCATGAGTAGGATTCATCTTTTGCTTTGTTCTTAGTACATTTCTGAGGTCATTGCAGATGGACGGAGCTTTCTGAAATCCAGTATTTACATTTGCAACTTCAAAGTCAGCAGCCATGCAGCCTGACTAGCTGCTCAAATACTGAGAATTAATTTGAACAAGATTCAATCTGAGTTAAAAGGACATGTTGCAAGTTGTCTGGGCTTGATTGTTGCCTCCATGATCGGGCCGCCCAAACACACACCAACACCCTCCGCTAAACACACAACTGAAGAAAGCGGCTTTTCCTGCACAGGGAGGCTGTGCTGCGAAGCGTGGGAGCTGGATGCCAGCCTTTGTGTTTTTGTAAGGGTTTGGGAAATGCCTCTTGGATGGGTGCACAGTCTGTTTGTGTACGTACTGCAGTCTTTCAGCCTGAGGCGGAGCAGCCTTCTCCTCTTATTAGAAGGCCCTAATGCCATTATGGCTGCTGGCGCTGCCCGTGTTTCCCACTCTGGCACCTTCTCTGCTGCTCACGTTGCAGTTTTAGGTCTAAGGAGGAATCCGGTTGACAACAACGTGTCTTGTTTAGCTGCTGAATCTTTTGCTTGCCGGTGTGTTTGCTTGAAATGTATCTTTAAAGAAAACCTTTTGACTGCTTGTATGGAATGAGTTTGAGCTTTGCTTATGGTTCAGTACTCTTAGAATGAAACGCAACACCCAGTGCTAATGTGAGATCTCACACAAACAGGTAAAATTACCTGGTAAGCATAGAGAAGCTCTTTATTTTCTCAAGGTTTCGTTGTCAAAGAGTAAACTGTAATGTCTAGTACTAAAATCGTTTGACTGTTTTTTAATTCGTTAGCGCCGACAATTTCTTACCTTTTGTTTTTATCCTTGTGGGCTTATGGATCCCTTTCCAGTTCTGAAATGTGGATGTCATTTCAGAACCGAAATGCCATCTTCTTCTTCTCTTAGGTTTTTTACTGCCTAAGAGAAGACTCTCCAGTAGCAGTCAGTGTTGCAATAAATCTGACGATGCCTCTGATTCAACACACTATTGCTATATTCCACAGTAGTGTGGTTTATAGATGAGAATATTCAGCTATGTCCCTGAGAAGCATTGCTAATCTACCTCATTTGCTTTTGCTGCTCTTCTTTAAATTTCTCAATCTTTACAGTTAGAAAGCCAGACAGGGAGACTAAAACAAACAAAAGGAAAAAAAAAAACATGAGTAACATGTTTTAAAATGTAAAGATTTTTTTTGTGTGTGTATTGAATTAATCTCTAATGAGGGAAAGAATTAGGAAGATAACTTGAGGAAAGTGTCCAATTTTCAATTGATTGTGCAACAGAAAACATGAAATAATTGTTGCTGAGCAGTTATTATATTTGATTGTCACTGATTGGTTTAACATAGGAATATGTTTTGATCTTGGCTCTGAAACAAACTTGTTATGTCAGTAGGCGCCATATGGTCAGGTTGGACAAATGTTGCTCTCCCTGCTGGATGCCTGTCATCTGTGCCATTTTTAAACTCTGCTCTGCTCTGTTAGCTGGCATGAACAGTGTTTAGCAGTTTGAAGATGGCAGATTTATTTCTTTGAACCAGTGTCGTAGGGCCCAACGGAATCTTTTTTTTTTTTTTTTTTTTTTGCTTTTTATTATTTCTTTTACTTGTATAAGAAAAGAACATGGTGGAAAAATGACTCCAGTAATCGACAGTAAAGTGAATTTCTTGTGGTTATTTTCCCATATTCATTATTTTAACCGGTTTGATATCGAACTCATATTTCTTTCTGTCCACCTGTCACTACATCCTCACTTTGGAACCATTTTGTTCCCTTTTTAACAACTAAAGATTTGAAGTGTTTTTCTGTTTGCTGTAAGAACATTTGTCCACTCAGATTAATATCGGTTTGATCAGGTATTACAATGGTCTCGCATTTAATTAGAGCTGATTGGTGATCAAAACCTTGATAAATGAAAATGTTTGTACTAGCATATTTTTATGTATTTTGGATGAATTATGTAGCAACGCTGTCATAATTATTGAGAGAAATAAATGGAATGGGTAGGTATTGGAAACGAAGCGGCAATGTGTGAAGATGAAAGCAAATTGACGCTTAGTCATTGAGAGCCTTCAAAATCAGGTTTGAAACAGCAATTCTCTAATGTGTTTCTGCTTCCTGCTCCAGGAAGCACACGATTGTCAGGAAGGTCAGGCATCCCAAACTCATCCTCTGGTGCCACATTTTGGCTAACCCTTTAGTCAGCCATGGTCCAAATGCAGCCCTCGTTTCTGTTGTCATGGTAACCAGGACGAGGCGGATGAGCCTGCATTCCTGTAGATCTGTCCATCCATAATGTCTGTTCCTTGGTTGTGAATCTCATCGGTGTGAGTTGACTTTGTTCGCAGGGTGTTTGTGGTCTCCCCACTTTGAAAGCATGTTAGGAATCCAGCAGTGCTGATTTAGCTGGTTTCAGGCCAGCTGGTGACTCAAAGGCCTGTTTTGTGCTCTGCCACATGCTCTCTGAATGAAACGGAGAGTAAACACTAGAGTTAATTTGATAATAGAAAGCCTGAAAAGGTGCAGTTCGTCTGATTTTGTTCATTAGACTATTATTTGTATTTTGATGCTGCGGTAGTTTTTAATTGCTGGCTTTTTCAGTCATCTCTTAGTTTGCAGAGATTATTTTTAAATTCCAATGCTGAGGTTTACTTCCACTTTATAAAGGTCAAACATCTACTTTCTTCCTCGGAAGTCTTCTCCACTTCCTCTTCGTATGGTTGATGAAATCCCCTCGGGCCAGAAGCGGTCATCGTCATGCAGCGGTTGTTTCCATCTGCACATATCAGGAGTTCAACGTGAAGTCTCTCTTTTCCTTCACAGCTGCTGAGCAAGCAGCTCTTGGTTCTCAATCAGAGTAATAAGTCGAGAACCAAGCCCGCCTGACCTGTGCAGACGCAGAATACATCTAGCCTTCAGCGTATCAAGGACGCAAGCGTAATTCACTCACAAAGCCTTCATATGAAAGCGTTTACCTCCCTCTGCTCACCGAGGCATCAAATCCGCAGCCACCGCCGTCAGAGCGCCATTGTGTCATGTGTTGCAGTAACAGATGAGTTATTCTTCCTGGAACCGACCTTCTATTCAGATCCAAGACTGGTAAAGTCATGTTGAAAATGTGGTTTTGATTTCAAGCTGTTGGTGTGTAGTGGAAGATGGTTTATGTGTTAATGAGACTAATTCATAGTAATTGCATCTCCCCGCATTGCTACGCTATAGGAATGTGGTCATTATTATTAATCAGACATGATTAGAGTGTGTGGTGGATTGGGTACCCACACAATTTCTTGCGTTAAAATGTAAGCAGCGAGGTTTTTTCTTTTCTTTTTTTTCTGAAAATAGTAGAAAAATGAAACACAAAGTTTTCAGTCCAAACTGCCATTTTTGCCCAGATAAAATTAGTCAAGAGCTGCTAAACATGATGTATCACAATCATCATCCTTTTTATAAATAACATACTCTTTAAAAATATTTTGATGTTGTGAAAACATGATTATTTTGTTGTTTTTTTTAATTAGGTTTTAGAAAAAAGAGTCTTCCAAAAAAAAAGGGAAAAATTAGCTTTTTGTACATTAAGTCCTCCCAATATTCATCGGAAATTTGATCTTAAAATAGTTACTTGGTATCAGATTATGGGGAATGACAAGGAGGCCTTTCAACTCTGTGTCGTTCACAGCTAAATAACAAATAAACATCCTCGTTGCATTTGAATACTTTTGTAGTAGGAATTCTGTGCAGATATTTCTAAAAACAAAACTGTTAACTTCTAAAAATACAATGTAAATGTGGAAATATTGCTAATCTGCAGCGTTTTTGTTTTAATATGCCACAAGAAAGGGACTGAAGAGCCACAGATGGCAATGGAGCCACAGGTTGAACACCCCTTGGTTGAGACCTACTACTCACAGGTCAAAGAAGGCATGTTTTTTTTTTAGCAATAAGGTTGGATCTTATGTGACACCTGCTTCTGAAGCTAAAGATGTTCGAAGCCAAAAGTTTAAGAATATAAAAAATGAAATATTGTTTCAACTTGATTCATAATAAAAAAAATACATATTTGTAATTTTGTTAAATCCGGATTTTGAATTGTCATTTTAATTCAGTTGAAATCAGAACTACCTTCACATCTCCAGCTTAAACCGTAATCCAGTCTGTTGCGCCACAGAAAGCAATTTCTCACTCTGAGTTTCATTCAGACATTAGATCTTTTTTTAATAATCATACATAATCTTTTTCAAAACCTCACTTCCTATTTCTCTTAAGCAGTCACTCGAGTGCGTATTCCTTTGCTTGTAGAAGTGATGTAATCTTTGCGTGCTTCTCCTCCCTTTTCTCCACTCATCCCAGGTTTTCAGTGTTGCTATAGCACCGTGGCCTTCCCCAGGTGACTGGACTATAATTAGGCCGTTCAGTATTAGTTCTCGTTTCTTCTCTCACCCTTTTCTCCTCCTCATCATATTCCTTCAAAAGCATCTGTTTAAATAAATGATGGTCACTTTAAATTGTAAGATCAGATGAATATTAATCCTCTCAGTTAAAATACTAAACTTTAGAAAATTATAATTGAATTGTAAAAGGTGAGATGTTTTTAAAGGTTGAGCTTTATTTCTCTGAGCTGTTAGGACTAGTGCAAGAAAGTGGAATAGGAATCTTGACTGTGTCCTACAGTTTGTAGATCCATTTCCTGTCTGGTTTTCCGGATGGAGGCGGACATCCGCCCTTTGTGCTACAAATAGAAATGATGAAAAACAAATCAAGTGTGTGTGTGGATTGTTAGAGGAAGTTACTGTGTGTGGAAAATCCCTCATTGAAATGTCTTGATTGAACCAGTCCAACCTAGATGATTTGGTTATTCATGGGAAAGGTAAAGAGCAGTGGTGGTCACACTTCTGCTAATGCACTAAAAGAGTAAATTTTTCATTTAGCGCTTTTGGTAACTTGTCCCATTAACTAATCTGTGTTGAAGATTTGGTGATCTTTTATTTATGCTCTTATTTTGAAGTGGATGAAGACGTTTTGTTTCCTTTCCTCGCTTCTCTCTTGTTTTTTGGGGGGGGGTTACCCTATGCCTTGGTGCAGTGCTTTAGCAGAACTAACGTTTTAGCTAGTGGTGTCTACCACTGCTAAAGACTGTATGTGTATTTACAGTGTCTTGTTCTATACACAGGGTACCTATATGTACACATAGAGCAAACAATTACATTTTAAAATGAACAGTAAAAGAAAACAAAAAACAAATTATGGTCCAGTTTCCTACAGTTAGCCTTTAAAAAGTCTGTATATTGATAATTGAAGAAACTTTGCAAAACACCTTTTGGGCCAAAAGGCACCTCAAATGGTAACATGAAAAAGTGGTAACTGTGGTATCCTCGAAGTAGTTTTGATTTGAGAACGACATTTGGACTGATTTACTAGGCAGAATAACTCAACTATTACACTTAACCTTCATTTAAGGCCTGTAAAACATCCACAAACACAGGTAACCCAGATCCGTCTCCAAAGCAAACTACCCACATGATGAAATTGTCTCCCAGATGAGACAATTGGATAATGGTGTTGCCTCAGGTTGTTACGCTGATGACTCTGGGAGGTTATAACAGGCAGGTCCCTGGAGCAGAAGGTGTATCCATGCTGAGTATAATTAAGGACACCAAAGAGTCTCACTTCGTTTTTTGTCTAGACTTTTTTAGATGTCCAGTAGTTCCAAATGTGATTCTTTACACACTTCTAATCAGATTTGAACAGATTGGCCTAAGACTCTTATTCCACTACAATCCCTCAGGACGAAGCTTAATCGCATTAAATATAAATGGAGATCATTCTTCAATTGAACTTTGATGAAAACTTTTGAAGATGAGGAGCGGAATATGAAGAGAAGCAATCAGGAGCAGTTGAGGAAACCTTTCATCATGTCTGTTTGACCTGCTAAAGACTGAATAAGTGGTTAGATCAATACGTCTCGCAGATGGTTTGAGAAATATTGATTTAAAGAAACGCCTGGCAGGACATGGTGCAATCTGCGTGTCTTGTTCTGAAACATGGTATGTAAAAGTAGAATCAAAGCAATCCCCTTTTGTTGGTTTTTCGTATTCCCACCAAATATTTATGATAAATCTTTTTCTCTCAACACTTAGTCTGTAACTATAACGTCCAGTCTGCAGTGAGGATGAGGGAAATCTTCTGAAAAATCTACCCACAAGATAAGCTTCCCAAGAATCATACACACATTTGATAGTGGTCCAGTCAAGGATGGAGGGTTCAGAGCAACAGCCTGAAGTGTTTATGTGAATTTCGTGGTTTGGTCCTGTCCATTTAGACCCCACTTGTCCTAATTAACTCTACTGTTATACATCCTCTCAAGGAAAGTCAACAAATTAGCAAAGTGATGCATCAGCCGCCTGACCGCTAGTCCTGCTAACACCATAAATGATTGATTAATAGCTCAAAAAAAAAAAAAAGCAGAGTAGTCGTGCTACACCCCATAACAATCCTGTCCCATCATGAATGCTCAATGTATACCAAAGGGATCTGTCTTCTGTCTGCTCTGTGTATCAGTTGTGCATTAGAGTCACGTCCCAGCCTGGACAATAACGCCTTGTCTCGTTAACGGTTGGCCCTGTTGCGTCGGCCGCTGATTTCTATAAAAGACGTGTGGGCCACAGAGAAATTTGTGTCAGGTTTTTGCTCTCCGGGGAGTCTCCCCAGTGGAATGAGCACTGCTTAAAGACACCCCGCCCACACACACTCTGTTTATCCCTCCCTCCAGCCGCCATCACCCCTACCCAGCTCCCCACAGCAGTCCTGGGCCACTCAGATAAGACTATGCAATTAATAGCACTGCAGGCCCATCGCCCATCGGGGACACTTCAAAGATTGCACAAGAATACATTAAACAGTTTTGCCAGTCTATGTGGCTGTGAAGGGGTGTGTAAAAATACATTTATTTGCCTTTGGCTTGCTTGTGTTGTAATATTTCTTTATTTCTGACACCCCCATTTAGACGTAACGGGCAATAAACCCGTCTCTGGTTTTTCGAGGTGCTGATCGCATCACTGACTGCAGCCATAAGCGTTTTCATTTGCACAAGGCAGCGCATGTTATGCAAGGCTTCAGGCAATGACTTTCAGATGGGAATATTTGGACAATTAGCATGAAGCTGAGAAAGAGGAGGAGGAATGAAGAGGCAGGAAGTTGCATTCATCACATTAAATTGTACTTCTTGTTAGTCGATGTTGAGGTCATAAGCACCCAGGACAACTAAAAACAATAAAGACTTGGTGTTCCAGCTGTTGCATGACATCATGTTCCATGTATTTAAGACTCATTTGAGTGGGATTTGGGTCATGAATCCTGATAGCGATCCACAATGTGATTGAAGTCACTTCTAATGAAATTGCAGAGATATTTCATGCACACAGCGTGGCGTTCTCATTATAAAGCCGTGCGGACGAAACCACTCCAGCAAATTGCACAAGTAGATCTCACTTTAATCAGTTTATTAAGCTAAACTTGATTGTTGTTGTTTTAAATGAACTTTGGGGTTTTCTTTTATTTAAGGTGTATAAATAAATACATCTTGTATAAATAAATCTTCCAAAATGGGATTTGGCTCCAGTTTTGTGTTGCTGTGTAGTTTATTGAGGCTATCGGCTGTACAGCACCTTGAAAAAATGTTCACACGTGAACATTATGAAGATCTTATGAAGACAGAACACCACGCCTTGCCTTGAACACAACATGAAAGATGATAGGAACATGCTTGGGGATGCTTTCCTTTAGCCCTAAACCTACAATCAGAGCTAGAGTAGAAAGCATGTTAAGTGTCAGTGGCCTTGTCATAGTCCAGACCCAAATCCAAACAAGTCTGCATCAGACCTGGTAAATGCATGTTCATTGAGCTATTTTGATCAAAAATGTCTTCCCAGTATCCAATCCATCCCCTGATAAGAATAACGGAAATGTCAGCAAGGTGGAATGTCTTATTTTTGTATGCTCCGTATTATGCATCTAAGGTTTATTTACACCATCTTCATGAGGTCATTGTCTCGCAACTTTGGCCTTCTCTGCCCTGATTTATTCAGTCAGGTAATGGGATGGGTATCATGCCAGATTGGGAGCGAACCGGGATATTTCTCCTGAGCTGACTGCTGTCCTAATCCACAGCACCCAGATTACTGCTCCCTTCTCTGCATGACGGCCGACTGTCAGGCTGGCAGACTTTGAGCCAGAGCTGAGATAAGATAACGACAGAAGGGTGGGTGGGTGGGATGTGCCTGGTGTCTTGGTTTATGACACACAAAGCTTTGCTGCTGATGTGGTTTGGCATTTGTCTGCCTGTCATCAGAGTCCATCTGTTCTTCATTGATTTGCCTCAAGATCCAAACAATCAAATTCTCACCCTGTTATTATCTTTTGAGTTTTTCAAAATGCTACCAGATCCTCCAAATAAGTGGATCAAAGTAGTTACTTTTTTATGCAGACATGTTTTTATATTCTGATGACAGTACTCTCTGCGTTGAAAAGTCGCTGACCTCATTCCTGACCCCAAAGGCTTATTGTCCACCTCATCTGTTCTTCAATCTTTCCCTGTCTCTTGCTATTGTAGCCATTGTTTTCTCTCGTGCGCTCTCCTCTTGTCTTTTTCCCCATCGTACCCGGCCTGTGATTTATAGGCTTGCAGCTGAGGCCTGACCGCTTTACCATCCCCTTGCTTCTCCCCGCCTCCTTTGACAGAAGAGAGGTCGAGAGGCAAAGGGCCAGAAGATGCTGATCGGTGAGGATTCGATTTGCCATCCAAATGAGGATGACCAAGAATTTTAATGTCGGCAAGCAGCTTGTCGTGTACTGATTTACCTACATGTACCTCAGAGCAGAGACCAAGTTTTATCTACTTGGCCAGGTGTGTCAAGCATTCGTAATGAGGTCAAAATAAAACCGTAGACCCTTCGGACTATCTTAATTAACTGCTCTCTATTTTTAGGTTATGTTTTCTAAGCCACCAGTTTGGCTTTTCTTATCAATGAGTAAAACGTGGTGTGTATCTGTTAGCGTCACAACCTCACAGATGGTGGTGATCTGTGAGCAACATAGCGACAGACTTCCAAATAATCCTGTGGTGGTGCAGATGGCTATGTGTCAAGAGTAATGGCCGCCAGTGTTAAATTATCGTTTGTGTGAACAGAGAAGGATTGTGGCCAATGGGGGATTTTACACCCTAGTGTGTGTTTGGGAGGGATTTTCTTCAGCATGCAGCTTATGTTGACCTGTAGCTGAAATATGAACTCTAAAGGCGCACCCTTGACCTATAGTGTGCCGGTATATCTGTATCTAACTGCTCTAAATGAATGAATTGTGTGTAATGACGGGACTATATTGATTCAGGTCGGCCATAAATGTGCCCGGCTGTTCCTAATGTCTAGAGATTTATTGTATATTTAGTCAAACTTGTTGCACTCAATTCAATTCAGGTCAGGTTAGTCCGCTTTAATCCAACCCTAGTTTTGTTTGTTTGGGCAATCAAACTCTGATGCAGACCAAAGAGGCAAACTAGTCGGTCTACAAAGCTATGCCTCTGTTCAGTTGAAGTTAACTCTGGTACGGTCCGAATACATATGTGAATGCCATGCGGACCGGAGACCGCTCCAAAAACAGGACGTGGACAGTCTAGGTAAATGCAACCAAAACAAACACATGCGTCTCTTGCCACTCCTTTTCTCTTGACCCTCCCTTTAAGTTGCACTTAGTGTCTTCAGAGGTTTTCATGTTATTTCCTTTAGTAGTTCTTGGTTCAGTATATTACCAGCAATACAAAAGCAAAAAAATGAAGGGTTAGATTTTAAGATGCTCCGAGCAACTTTTGTTTGCCAGATTTGTACGATTATGGAAGCAGTTAGCATTTAGGTTGTTTTCAAATCTATGCTTTCCAAAAGATGGCCAACATTTCAAAAACCAGCATTTCTGTGACAGATGTAAGTAGCAGTAACCTGTTCTTTCTGCTTTTTCCTCATTCAGCTCATGGTAACCATCATCTCAAGGCTCTTTGAGACAAACATCTAATTCATTCATGAGTGTAAAATCAAATGAATCCGATTGTATATAGACAGATTCAAACTGTAGCATTCTATCTAAGAAAAGCAAAAATGCTTGTTATGCTGACTGTCTTGCGTTGTGGCACAGTGTCAATATATTCATTAGCCGTTTTCACTTTTTGGAAGACGGGGCTGAAGAAAAAAATTTATTCTGTGAAATAGCTTCAAAACAGTTAAGGTTGTTGTTTCTGAGCAATAAAATTGATATTGACCATCTTCCCAGCTCTCCGCTCATTGTCTTGCTGTACGACGCAGTCGCTTTGCATAGTGCAGATGCTGTTTTCTTTAGCGTTCGTCCCGTGTTTGGGTACCTGACCAGTTCTTTGTTCTGCTTTGCTCGTTTTCTTTGGTTGCAATCTGGCTAACAGAGAACATCTCCTGAGAGTGCCGTCACCCTCGGATGATGCCAGCTGTGTAAATACGACGTGCGTAAAAGCAGTACAATGAAGTTAATCTTCGCACTGATACACCAGGTACAGTGCTGCTGGATCGATTCAGACGTTTGTGTTTTTCTTTTTTTTTAAATTGAATCCAAATCGACCAGCTATTCTCTCGGTTGAAGGGACTCTATGCTCATGGCTGCTGGGAGAGAATCAAGTCTGCAGGGGAAAATATGCTATCCATCTCACAAAACAACATTTGTTTGCCTGCCAGGGCCTTCAAACCATTAACAAGATTAGGGAGCATACAATGGCAACAGTCCCTCTCCTTCCTCCCTCTGTCTCCGTCTCTTTTTTCCCCCTCCCCTCCCATATTCCCTCCCATTTTGTTCTAGCTCATTTGACAGTACAATGCAGACATTCAGCGGTTTGTCTGCACCTCCTCTCTGAGGGGAATCTGCACAAAACCCTTTTTTCTTGTAGGCAGGCTGTTGTAGCTCGAACAAGCAGAGGTACAAATCATCACACAGGGATGTAAACCAAAAGAGAAACGACTACAGTCGTGTCAAAGGTGGGCTTTTTGTCCTCCATAGACGATTCCTCAGACCAAAACCGACCAAAAACAGTTAATATTTTCACGAGCAAGCTTTGTTTTTCATTTTCAAACTTCACTGCCAAACTGAAAACGCTGCGAAGAAAAAGAAAACACAAGAAACTCCACGATGATCCTTTGTCTTCTATTCCCCGCATCCTAATTCCTTTCCTTTCCCCATATGAAGATTTTAATCCCATTACAGTTGCGTTTTAGATACCAGCACTCATTCAGTTTCTCACAAGATTTTAGATCTCATGACGTTTTCTCTGTACGCTCTTCCTCAGGTTCCCGCGGATGTTTCCATGGGTCTGCTGGCCGAGCCCCAGGTGGCGATGTTTTGCGGTAAACTCAACATGCACATCAACGTGCAGAGCGGCAAGTGGGAGCCCGACCCCTCCGGCAGGAAGAGCTGCATCGGTACCAAAGAGGGCATCTTGGAGTACTGCCAGGAGGTAAATTGTCTCTGAAAGTTTACAGTAGCTCTTTAGGAGAGGTTTGGTTTTTCTTGTCGATGAGTAAAAAGAATTTGTTGGAATGGAAAACAGTGTCCCCATTGCTAACGGCAACAATGGCCTCAACCGTTGCTTTATTGAAGGAAAATCCAGAGTACCCAGGAACGGGATGCAGCTAACACAACCCTGACCTTTTAGATTACTTATTAAAAAGTAAACAAGAATGTCTTCTAGGAAAAAGACATCACTAAAGACAGAAGCTCTGAGCTAGCCGATGTTCCTCTGTGATTGAAAACTGTAATAGTTGATGACCTCAATGGCTGCAGCTCTGTTAATGAATCCATCCACGAGAAAGTTATAGCTCAACACAAAATCACCGAACCATTTTAGACACAAGTTTGCTTTGTTTGAGTTTTACAGCAACTTTACCAAATTGAAATAAAATCCAAACTATTGTGGGCATCGAGTGAAGAAAATATCTACTTTTGTTGGTGTAAAAATAGCAGAAAGGCTCAAAAAGTGTTTCTTTGAGGTTCGTGCCAATGTTGAAATCCTGAAATGCTTGAATTTTAGTGAGGTATTTCTTTAGGTTTGGAAATTGCTTGATTTCTGTTAAATTAGTGTTTTGTTCTTGGACCAATCAGCTGTACAGGGTGTGTGTGAAAGAGACATTTCAAAACATACCATTTGTTATATTCTAGTTTTATTTTAGTCTCTGCTGTAGAATGTAGAATACCTTCACCAGACATAATTTATAGCAGTGATCATTTATATCATACAGTAGTGTATTGAAACTGTTTTTGTTAGTCCATTTGTATTGTTTTTATCTCAGAACTGTGCTACTGAAAAAGTTTGAAAACTTGCATTGAAAATACTTGAATTTTACTTTGGAAAAATACACAAATCCTGCTCTTTAGAAAGATTACATCTTCTGGAAGCTGATCATTATTATATTATTTTGGTGTTTGTTTTTCTTGCCAACAAAATTTCAAATTTCTCTGGATGACATGGTTGCCAAAATACTTTAATTACAAGCTGACTGTTACTAGGAAAATGAAGTTGCATGGATATAAGCACATTGTTGATTGGGCAAAGGGAGGAAAACCAAACCAAGAAGCTCAACGTAATGCAGCGTACTTCAAAGTATACACCATAAATCACAGATCTAGTATGTTGTATTAATCTGGAGAAAATATGACACAGGGGAAAATTACCCTATTTTTTAAATCATCACAGAGGTGGACTGTAATGTTGTCTGCAGGTGTATCCAGAACTCCAGATCACCAACGTGGTGGAAGCCAACCAGCCAGTCAGCATCCAGAACTGGTGCAAGAAGGGACGCAACCAGTGCCGCAGCCATATGCACATAGTGGTGCCCTATCGCTGCCTGGGTAAATCCACCATGTTTTCTGGCTGTTTTCAAAAGTGCCAGTTTTTTTCTATTTGAGAAAAAAAAAAAAAAAGTTTCCGTATGGTTTCTGAGTCTGTTCTGTTTGCAGTGGGAGAATTTGTGAGCGACGCTCTGCTGGTTCCTGACAAGTGCAAATTCCTCCACCAGGAGCGGATGGATAAATGCGAGAGCCACCTGCATTGGCACACTGTAGCCAAGGAGGTGAGGACGTGTTTCTTTTCTTTTTTTCCACCGCTTTTCTTTGACGTATTTATCACCGTTTATGACCCGCTCCGTGTCCATGACCGTGTAGAACTGTGGAGACCGCACCATGAATCTCCATGACTACGGGATGCTGCTGCCCTGCGGGATCGACCGCTTCAGAGGAGTGGAGTTTGTCTGCTGCCCCAGCGAGGCGGAGAGGGGCGCGGACAGCGTAGAGCAGGACGCCGACGATTCTGACGTCTGGTGGGGCGGCGTGGAGACGGACTACACCGACAACAGGTGAGCACAGATTAGGGCGAGGCTGCTAGGAATAGTGAAGTGATGCATCAGAAACGGACTCATTCAGGCGTAGCATTTCCACAAGGACGGATATTATATCCTTAAAAGGAAACGGCTTCCATGACCTGCCCTCACTTCCTCAATTATCATCATTTGACAAATGTTTGTCACGCTTCAAACATAATTTGAGTTGAGTGTTAAATTAGTTGTAGTTTCCTCTCTTTCTTGGACTTGGTAGAAGTGTGTAGCTGTTTTAGGATCAGTGTGTGTGAACCTGGTCTTCTCTCTGTCCTTTGCGTTCCGCCTTCACGCCCTCCTGTCTCTCAGCATGGTGAGGGAGCCAGAGCCAGCAGAGCAGCAAGAGGAAACCAAACCATCTGTGGTGGAGGAGGATGAGGACGAGCCGGAGGAGGAGGGTGACGACGACGAAGATGAGGAAGAGGAGGAGGAGGATGATCAGTTGGACAACGACCAGGATGGAGACGGAGAGGAGGACGAGGAGGCGGTGGACGAGGAGGATGACGATGACGACATCATCGACGCGCTTGATGACGCCGACGATGCCGACGAGCCCACCACTAACGTCGCCATGACGACCACCACCACCACAACCACGGAGTCTGTGGAGGAAGTTGTCAAAGGTAAGAGGGGGGTGTAAACTTTTAAAATCATAAACCCAGCCGTCGCGTTCAGGCCCACACTTTTTCTCCACCATATTTTCTGTACATATTGGCGTATTTTGCCTAAATGATAAGTGTGTGTGTGTATGTGTCCTCCAAGATGTGTGCTGGGCCAATGCTGAGACTGGCCCATGCCGGGCCATGCTGCCCCGCTGGTACTTTGACCGCCAGGAGGGCCGCTGTGTTCAGTTTATCTACGGTGGCTGCGGAGGCAACAGGAATAACTTTGATTCAGAGGAGTACTGCCTGGCTGTCTGCAGCAGCGTCAGTAAGTCCTGCCCACGGCAGCGAGCCAGCCTTAACCAGCCAATCAGATCTCTCTCTAACTCCCCGGTTTCCTCCTTGGTGTGTTTTTTGCCTCCAGACGTATATTCCTGTCTAACATGTAATTATTCCTCTATATTCGAAGCTTTTCCCCCCCACCCCTCTACTTTCCCTCCTCTTTTTTGCTTTCTGACACCAGTGTGAATGTTGCTACATGGGCAATTCTTTACAAGTGGGTCAGTGTTTGAACATTTCCACTTAGTTTAGAAGGAACTAAGTCCAGACTATGGTGGGATGGAAACACGTTTGCAGTGGAGATAAAAACTCTGCACACGCCTGTTAAAATGCAAAACTTTCTATATAGAAGTTTTCCAAATCCAATAGATTATTCAGACATCTCTTATTCAGATGTCTGCATCTGGATAAGAGATTTTTTGTCACATTTAGTTTTGTACTCAATTTTCTCAGCTTTTTGTGCAGACTCCTGGGTGAAGCATTCTGGTCCACATTAACAAAAACAATAATTACACTGAAGGTGTAAATTTACTAGAATATTGTTCCAGAAGGCAAAAGTTATTTAGAAAAAACATGCCGTTATAGGCTATAAAAATAAAATGTAATATATGACATTATAATGTAGTTTTTTTTAATACAGAAAACTAGAATTTCCTCTAGTTTAATTTGAAAAACCAGTAAATGCAAAGAAAACCAAATACAAAAAGCTTATTCTAAAATAAATCTTTACAATGCAACGGTTGAATAATTTAAAACCTGCAGCTGGCGTCCCATTTATCTCATAACAGCGGCTTTTACAATGCGCCCGTCTGCTGTATATTAGCTCAGCGTCAATATGAGCTGTGAAATAACCTGGGCAGACATTATTTTCGCAATGAGCCACGTTTCAACGCCCATCGTCCTTTATGTGCGTGACATGTTGCAGGCTGGGCTGCTGGTTCCTCTGGTTCATTCATTCACTTCACAATTTGATTTTGTTTGAGTAAAATGAGTCAGAATCCGAACCTGCGTTCGACATGCTAATGCTGTATTAGCATGTGTGATAAATCAACAAGTTTTATTCTCTAACGCACATAAATCAAGTCTACATTTAGCACCACTCTGTCCCAATACAATACATCAACAGCATATTCATATTTAAGGTTCTGTAAAATGTTTGAAGCTGAGAAAGCACCGCTCTGGGGGCAGCGAGTCACGTCCCTCTGGTGTTTTTTGCAGTCACGGGCTCGTTAGATGTGACCGATTTCACATGATGTGCGACCTTCACGCCTGCGCTTCGAAAGCGCACTTGATGGATGATCAACTTTCCTCTGATTAAACTTTAACGCCGTAACGCCGTCCAATTTACTCCTAGATGAATTCCCGTCAGGAGTTTCACCAGGAAAGCTCCAGCATGGTCTGGGTGAAGTTATGTGTTTGTAAGAGGTTTTGTCTCTTTTCTTCAATGCATTATGGCTCATCTAATGCATTTACACACTGTTTGAAGGTCCTGTCTTCCAGCTACACAACTGTTTTTTTTCTCTAACCTCATTAACCCTTTTCTGGACATTGTGATCCCATTCCTGCCGCTCTCTAAAACATCTCACCACCGGGATTTCTTTTCCTCTCCTCCTTTTTTTTTTTTTTTTATTCTGTCGCAGTTCCCACGGCAAAGCCCAGCTCCCCCGACGCTGTGGACCACTACCTAGAGACGCCCGCCGACGAGAACGAGCACGCCCACTTCCAGAAAGCAAAGGAGAGTCTGGAAGTGAAGCACCGCGAGAGGATGTCCCAGGCAAGAAAGAAACCACTGTGTTTGAAAACATTTCTGCTTCACTCTCCTTCCTTCACCTGGAGACAGTTCCAGTTTGTAAAACAGCATTCTGTAGAGAAGCTGACATTTTTTAAAATGTAATTATAACAACAAATCTGGGTTTTTTCAAGGAGTAATTGCATTGAATTGAAAAGAATGACACTAAAAGGACCAATAATATTCTTTTGGATCTATTTTCTGGTAATTAGGTTGGAAACCATGTGTTTCTCTGCATCATTTTTTGCAGGAAAAAAAATTGTTTTATTCCCCCAAAAATTGAAATCAATTTGTGTCAAAAAAATACAAGTTGTCTTTTCCAAATGCAATGTAACATTAGCGACTCTGAGTTTTATTTGGCTTCCATAAATCCACTGTGATGTTTTAAACCCATTTTGGAAATTTGTCGAAAAGGACTGAGAACTCTGCACTTCGTCTCTGAAAAGCAGCAATATGTGAAGCGATGTTCTGCTGGGACCGGACGAAAATAAAAATCAGCTCGCCAGACTTAATAAATGTTTTCCTTCCTGTGTTTGCGCTCAGGTGATGAGGGAGTGGGAGGAGGCCGAGAGGGAAGCCAAGAGTCTTCCACGAGCCGATAAGAAAGCTGTGATTCACGTAAGACCAGCGTGGAAGCACACATCGGAACACCACCCATGTTTTTATGTTTTTGTCGTTCTTCAGTACTGATGGGATTTTTGTGTCGCTGCAGCGTTTCCAAGAGAAGGTGGAGGCTCTGGAGCAGGAGGCGGCCAGCGAGCGCCAGCAGCTGGTGGAGACCCACATGGCCCGGGTGGAGGCTCTGCTCAACGACCGGCGCCGCCTGGCTCTGGAGAGCTACCTGACGGCTCTGCAGCAGGACCCACCCAGGGTGAGCGGCACCGACTGCTCCCCGTTTCAGAGGATTTCACATCAAAACATCTCCACTGATGTTTTCTTTTGAAGATTCCCCGCCGCATGAATAATTCTCACCGCCTCATTGTCTTTCACAGCCCCGTCACGTCTTCAGCCTGCTGAAGAAGTACGTCCGCGCAGAGCAGAAGGACAGGCAGCACACCCTCAAACACTTTGAACACGTCCGCATGGTGGACCCCAAAAAGGCTGCTCAGATTAGACCTCAGGTACATGCACACTGCTTCCTTCTGCCTTAAAAAGTCTGAAATTCATCTGTCTAAAACTGAAATATTTTAAATTCATTTTAAAAAGTACATTGTTAATCATGGGTCTTAAATTTAGTCTTTAAAGGACAATTTAATCTCCTATATTTAGGTGTTTTTTTCTTTTCTTTGGACTTAAATTTAAGTTGGTTAAACCTGCAGAAACTCTGTTGTGTTTTTGTTGTATCTTAAAATAGAAATCCTCCCGTTTCTCACAGTCTGCCTGTACTTTTGTGCTGCAGGTGCTTACTCATCTGCGTGTTATTGAGGAACGTATGAACCAGTCTCTGGGCCTTCTCTACAAAGTCCCTGGTGTTGCCGACGACATCCAAGACCAAGTTGGTAAGTTTTTACTCCCACAGCATCCTGCTGCCACCACCGTGTGTCACTGGGGGGGATTGTAAGTTCTTCTATATGAACCGTATTGTAGCTTTTCGGTTTCCTTGATGTTGTTCTGTCATAACATCCAAATGACATAAACATTTAGCAGCAAATAAACTTTTTTTAAGGCGTTATAAATCCAGAAAAAGTTTCATAGCCACCGAAATTTTTGGATTTGGCTGCTTCAGCAGAAATAAACACAAACATTTTTATCATTCCAAGCCATTTCTTGCAGCTTTGGATATAAATCTCTTATGCTCTTTGTGGCTGCTGACCTAAATGGGAGGTGGATACTGTGAAAAGCTCAATGCCTTGATTGTGTTACGGGTAACAGATTAAATGCTCTGAATTCCAGTCCGCAGAAATGTTTTTTTTTTTTTTCTTTTTCTCCTCCCCCTACCGATAAGGATATTGGAGCCGTTTGGCCTAATTCTTCTGTTCAGACTCAAATGAAACTGTTCGCTGGAAAGATAAATCCTCTCCCTCTCACCGCTGCAGTCGCAAGGTTTCTATGGGCGTCGTTCGACCATGTGCGTGTCTGTCACATTCTGCGCTGCCCAACGGAGCTCACCAAAGATGAAACGAATACCATTTAAAAGTCTGCATGTCTGCTTTGGAATAAATTACAAATTAGACGTATTTATTTTGCAGAGCTCCTGCAGAGGGAGCAGGCCGAGATGGCCCAGCAGCTGGCCAACCTGCAGACCGACGCCAGGGTGAGCTACGGGAACGACGCCCTGATGCCCGACCAGGAATTCGGAGACGGCCAGACTGACCCGCTGCCCCAGGAGGACGTCCTGGGAGGAGTCGGCTTCATCCACCCCGAGAGCTTCAACCAGCAGAACACAGAGAACCAGGGTGCTTATTTAAAAAAAACAAAAACGGTTATTGGGTTAAAAAAAACACTGAAGCAAAACGTGAGCTCAGCTATTGATACAGTTTAAAACACAGATTTGCTGGTAAAGATGTGCAAGACTAAATATGGCAAATTTCCAAAATGAAAACAAGGCGACAAACAAAATCACAGCTGCCTAAAAACAATCTCGTTACTTTCAAGCTAAAGCCCATCCTTCCAGTTTCTTAAGTGTTTTTCTAATTAACTTTGCAGCCACCAAGCAGAAGTGATCTTATGTTACTGTTCAACTTTCCACCTTAAAGTCAAATACATATTTTATGCATTAATTGCCCCAAACATCCTTCAAGTTGCTCCGACTCCCTTTAACTGTAGTATCTACTTTCCTCCAAAAGGGGGCGTGGCTGTTTGTGGGAGAAAGTGCTCGGTTTTTTGTACATTTTTACCAATGAGACCAATAATGTTGGGACCGGTCTTTAGTCCAGACAAACACAGATAGAATTTCTTGTGGTGGTAATAAGAGCCTTTTTATGTCTACATAGTTGCTATTTCTAAAACCAAACTCAAATAAAAAAAACTGATTTAATTATAGATGTAGTCTAATGGGGTCTAGTTTCTCTGCTCCACCAGGACAAAGAGCAGCACCACTTCTTAATAAGAGACCTTTGAAAAGGTTAATTAACCTGCCAGCAGTCTTTTACGAGGAAATGTTACTGTGTTCATAGTTGGGAAAATAGCTTCAGTAATGGGTTGAAACTTGAAATAAATTAAAAATGTAATAGATCGTACCGTTTCTTCCTGCTAGTGACCGGAGTGAAGATGGACGCCGTCCCCGAGATGCGGATGGAGACCGAGGACAGACAGAGCACTGAATATGAAGTCCACCACCAGAAACTGGTAAAGCACATCTCCACCTTGTCCGCCTGGTAAACTCTCAAGGTTGTCACCATGGAGACGAGTAGACGACCGTAATAATGCATGCGTCACACTTTCTCCACCGGCCTCTGATCGGTTGGAGGTTTGCCGCCGTCTGCGGCAGCGTTTTTTTCCCGCTCTGCCCCGAAGCCGCTCCACTAAAGATTATAGAAGCGTTTCTGCTCTCCATCTTTAATCTCCTCAATCCATTCTCTGCCCAAATCCACGCACCTCACTCCTCTCACCTAAAGGCTGTAATCCCACAATCCCTGCATGTTATTAACGCCGCATTTCATGCATGCACCAGGAGCAGCCGGAGCGAAGTCACTTTTTATTAGATTATCTGTCATTTCTTGGTTTCTGTTAGATTTTTCTTGTAAAGCTGTCTTTAAAGAAAACAGGAACAATTTTCTTTCTTCCTGGAGGCATACTGAAAATAACAGAGCGCTGTAATCCTGTTTTGTTGCTGCCGAATGCATGTAGTGCATAGTGTGGGAGTCATCTGGCCGCCGCAGAAAGGAAATGCATTTTCCATCCCAAGTTGTCCAACTCCGCAGAACAATTTCACCCTAATGTCCAGAGATGTAATGACAAACATCAGACGCACTGCAAATAACCTGCTTGGCTCATTTAACTCTAGTCTTGTGTTTGCGACCTGACCACCGTTTGTCCTTGACCTCCCGCAGGTCTTCTTCGCTGAGGACGTCAGCTCCAACAAGGGCGCCATAATCGGGCTCATGGTGGGAGGCGTGGTCATAGCAACGGTGATCGTCATCACCCTGGTGATGCTGAGGAAGAAGCAGTACACTTCCATCCACCATGGAGTCATTGAGGTGAGAAACGCGATGTGTGTGTGTGTGTGTAGCACTACAAGTAAAATGTCAATGTATTTTTGTCCAATAACACAACATAAGGCAGGTTGTAATCATGTAGTTGTAATCTGATGATGATAATACTGGAAAATATAGAATCTGTTTAGTAAACAGTTCCGATGTAGACTGGAAACTGAAAACTTTGAAAAGCAAGCGGATTAATGCCTCTGCTACGTTTAATTTTCTGCTTTCATGTTTCTAATTGGTCGCATTCATCTTTCCTGAAATTTCATTAGCACTTCGATTTAAAACATGAATCACCCATTTGTTTTTGTTCATTTGTCTTCGAGACGAGTGGCTCCGAAATGATCGAGCGTGTCAGTTTTCTCTCCCATATGGACCTCCACCACATGACGTGTGTAACCTCCGACCCCCCACCCCTCTTGGCTGCCCTCCAGGTGGATGCTGCCGTCACCCCCGAGGAGCGCCACCTGTCCAAGATGCAGCAGAATGGTTACGAGAACCCCACCTACAAGTTCTTTGAGCAGATGCAGAACTGAGGCGACAAATAAAAAAAAAAATAAAAATAAACACACACACTCATAAACACACCATCACCTCCTCCTGTTTCAAACCACTTCCTTCACTTTATTGCAGCAAGACGCCTTTTTCCTCTTTCTTTTTTGTTTCATTAAATTAAATTGTAGAAGTTGCTGCGTCTCGGCCGTGAGCGGGGGAGGAAAAAAAGGCCCAAAAAAAAAAAAAAGCACACTTTCTCCATTTAGTTTCGGGGCGGCACATCTCTAAAAGCATAATGGTTTCATCCTCCTGGAGAACAAGCGAGTGTCCCCCTTCTCTTTCCTTTCTCCTCCCTCCATCCTCCCCTCCTTCCACGCAACAGCTGGGCTGTGTGAAGCCGCCCCGGGCTCCGAAGGGACAACACGGCGACCACGTTGACGACGGCTGTAGTAAATGTTGGAGCTGTTTTTACTTTGTCGCGTTTCCACTTTTCTTTTTTTGAAAAAAGATCGAAAACGGTAAAAAAAAAAAAAAAAAAGTCAACTGATGTAAAGTCATTTTTTTAAAATTGCGTGTAATGTTGCTGAAGTAATAATGCTGAAGTCTTAGCTGTTTATGTAGTGTGCATGACAACAGGATTTGGAGTAAGGGAAAAAAACAAAAAAAAAACAAAACCGGATCTTGACGCTGCTCTCTCTGGAGATCCTTCCTCACTCATAGATTGTCATTCTAGCAAGATTGTACATTTAGTATCCAATCGTGATCACGTGACCATCCAAATGAGAACGAAAAATATCTAGAAACCTAGAGGAACGGGCTCTGCTTTTTCATATCATGTGATTTTAGTTTTCCTCTTTTCTTAATTTTTTTTTTTTTTTTAAGTTGAAAGTTCTGAGCTCCTCCCGTTCTTGAGGCTGGAGGGCGAGAAGGAGATTCAGCTCTGTAAATTTTCACCCATCGAAATATATCGATGGGTGAATCCGGCGTTCTGAACGCTGCAAAATCAAAACCCTACTGTTTTTGCTCTTTTTTTCTAGTTTAGTTCACTTGAAATGAGAAAACTAAATTCAAAGCAAGTTTTCAGCAAGAAGTGAGTTTAATTCAATTAAAACTGGCAGATTATTCCATTTTTAACTGGTACTTTATCAATATTTAGGCATTATTTACTTAAAATAAGCTCCTATGTCGTGCTGAAAAGTTAGTTTTTTAGAAATTAGAGCAAAAATACTTGAGATTTTGTGCTTTTGCGGCAGAGTTACTCCTGATTATGTTCTCGTTCTTGTTTGTGCGACGGTTGAGAGAAGCAGGTTGGGTTGGTTTCCATGGTTCCTACACAGTCAGGATGGAAAAATATCTTTATTTCCACAACTTAACCCTTTCTGCCATCTTCCCAGTTTCTCATTCTTTTTCCTTTTTTGCAGATGCAATATTTTCCTCTCACCCACTGTTGGATATTTATCATAGAGTTCTGGTGAACTTGTGTATTTTATATTTTTTAAAGCGGAAACAAAATACTGGGGAGTCTGGAAATTACTATGAAATTGGTGTAGGAACCCTTTCAGTTGCGTTTTCCTCCATTTGTAAGCCAATGCCGTCTCATTATTCCTTTAGTTTTGCTTCAGGAGTGCTAAAAGGTAGAAAAGGAGGAAGAGGAGGAGAGGAAATGACTTGCAGTTTCGGATGGATAACCAGCCAGTCAGGCAGTCTGTGTATATAATGGATTTTTCACTTCCCGCTGCACCTCCCCTCCCTTCCTCGCCTTTTCTTTTTCCTCCCGGCGTTGCTGCTCACCTCTCTGCCATCAGCTCAGACGCTGACACACAGATGTAGATGTTTTCACCGCAGAGAACCAACAGCCAAGTTGGAGGAGAGCGTAAAGTACATGGAACCTCTCACACTTGTTCATAGATCCCATGACGAATGAAGCAACTGAGTGAAATGTATATTTTAGGGATGCTGCTGGGTGAGTTTGTTGTTTCAGAGGGTGCGCCATTGAGTAGTAGAAGAAGAAGAAGCAGGATTTTCTTTCTTTTTTTTTTCTGTGGGGTATATGTTTTGTTTTTTTTTCCCACTGTGTAATATTGTGCAGGCCATTTGCATCGACTGGGAAAATGCTTTCTACACTGTATTCCATAATAAAGTTTTGAATGTACATAAAAAATAAAAAAAAAACATCAAAGCGGTCTCTCGTCTTTTATTTCTTTAAATATCTGTTTGGTGGACCAATACAAAGCATCTGGAAGTATAATTAAATATTTGACATGTTTTTAAAGAAGGTGGCATGCATGATCTTATTACAATTGTAAGTTAGGATGGACTTTAAAGAAACACAGATGGAACGGCCCAATCAAAGTCCACCAACTTTATAGGTTTGAATTTAGCTGTTGCTTAACGCTGCAGCGAAGTCCATATAACCTGTGGATTTTTAAATAGAGGTCCACAGATAATTTTTACTAAGCTTGAACTAGTTTGATACAAAAGCATGCCACACTTTAAAGATTTTTCAAATTTGTAAGCAAATATTTTTGCATTACGCGTTGGTTTGTCTCAAACTCCAGTAAATGTGCTGAAGTTCAAGAGGTTTGAATTGTTTTGCAGCGATTTTTATTAAAATAAACTTATGAATCAGACTTTACAACAAAATCAAGGTAAAAATCTATGTATATTCTAATAGAAAATGTATGTATGGCTATGTATATAATATATAAATCGTCTTTAATTTATTTTAATCACTTCCCAACCTTCCTCTTTATATCAATAAAAATGTCATCTGAAGATGCTCGACGCTGCCAATAGGGGGCAGTAATGACACCTAAAGCCCATTTTCTTCCCACAATCCACCGCGGTCCTCCACATTTGTTGCTCTGAGTGTCAAGCCCAAGGTGAGTTGCTCTTTGAAAGCTCAAACTACTATTAAAATACGCCTGGTTTCATCTTGTATATGACTCGTTTGCGTTCTGTGTCCACTAAATTAAGGGTTGTAGCGGTACAATTAACAGCTGTACGTCTGAAATACATTTAAAATAAGTCTTTAGAAGGCGTCGCTTTAGCATTATTAGCATGCTTAGCTTTGACTGCAAGGCGTTTTTTTAATTTAAAAAACGTTTGTTACTTGAGGAGAATTTGTAACTTATTGATATTGTTGGTTGAGTTGTTAGAAATGTCTAAAATAATGCAGCTCACAGAGTTTTTAGGCTTGAATTTGTCGGAGCTAGCTGTTGCTAACACTGTCGTTAGCTGCAGCCACTTCCATATAATCATTGCCTGATTAAAACTCCTCCGGTCGCTATTTATCCTTTATTTCTGTTTCACTGGCCAGATATGAATTTCCTTTTTATCGTATTTTAGTATTGCATTGTTTAAAGATGATGGAAAATGTCTGCAGCTTTTATAAAGATGTTTTTAATTGTGAAGCAGTAGCAGGCATTGTAAGGTCACCCTGCGCTCTAAAGTGAGTCTCTTTGCTGCTTTTTTGTTCAATTTACTGATTATATATATATATATATATATATATATATGTATATGTATGTAAAACTCCAGTCGTCTTAGGGCGGCCTAACGCAACTTTTAGATGTCTTTTTGCTTCAGCACACCTGGTTTCAATATCAGCTCATTAGCATGCTTTTCTACTGTACGGTAGGAAAGCAGTTTAGTCATTTAATGTTAGTGTTTATTACTCTGATCACTGCTTTACATGGCAGCAGTTTTCTCAATTATTGTTAAAACCTGACTTAAAGAAGCCACGTTTATTTAACTTACAAGCAACAAAAATCGTTCATGTTTGAACATGGGCGATGTGTAAATTGGTACCACTCACTTTATTCAGATTACAGTTCAGCAAAATCCTGTTAAGCCTTTAATTTGTCTGTTTTCAGGAAAAGGTGACATTTATATGTTGAATATTTAAATACATATATATTTAATTAAAGCTTATTCTGCCTAGTTTTTATCTTTTTTTATTATTATTAAATATGACTGTTAGTTTTAACTTGCCCCTTTTACCCTTGGATTTGCGATGTAACACAAGGATTCAGGTTTTGCTTCAGCATTGTGATTTGAGTCGTCCGTTTCCTCCAGATGTCGCTGCATCGGCTGTTCCAGCTGTCCTCTCTGCTGCGCTCCGCCGTGAGCCTCACCCTGCGCAGGAACATCGGCATCTCTGCGGTGGTCTTCAACAAGGCCAAGGAGCTCGACCCCATCCAGAAGCTCTTCCTGGACAAGATCCGGGACTACAGCGGCAAGAGCAAGTCAGTCAATTTTAGTTTTTCTTCTGTTCTTGTCCACCGCAAACACTCGGTGGTAGCATGAGGAGCTGGAAGTTGAGCTCGTGTAACGGCGTCCCGTTGCCTCGGCTCCCCCAGGACCTCCGGCGGCGTCGTGGACGCAGGGCCCGAGTACCAGAAGAACATGACCGAGGAAGTAACCAAACTGCAGAGGCTATATGGAGGAGGAGACTTCAACAAGTTTCCAGACTTCAAATTCCCTGGTTGGTTCTCCTTTTTTATTTATTTATTTTTCTCAGATCAGCAAATGTAGAGTTTTTAAATCAGTCCCAGAATCTAGGATGTCTGTGTCTCTTCCTGAAGGACAGACCAACCCAGACAGAGCGGCGTAGCTCCTAGTTATTTATGAAATGGCTAAAGTATGGAAGTTTAAGTCAAAGTTCCTCCACCAAGAAGTCTTGATTTATTCCTTTGATTAACTAAAGTGCTTCATTGTGTCCCTGGAGGGCAAATATGGAGCAGCCAGCAGTTTATCCCCACAATTAATTTCAGCTAATAAAAATAGCAGCAGCCTTGGTGAGATGGGGGAGCGAGTTCTTTATGACTAGGCTTTTTTTTTCCTTCTTCTTTGCTTAGACGCTGTTTCACACTTTCTCTTTCGTGAATATTTATGCCTCTGAAGAGACGCGCTGTCATTTTTCTTCTTTGTCCGAGTCTAAAAATAGCAAAGATGGTGACAGAGAGGAAGATGACTTGTGTTGGATTCAGATCCAGGAGGCTTTTTTTCTCTCTCTCTCAGCTTCAGGCTTACATTGTTGCTTTTTAGAATCAGTTTTGACAGTTTGTGCTGTAGCTGGTGTTTAATGCCTTTTTTTTTTTTTTAACCCTACAGAGGTGAAACTTGACGAAGGCGCCAAGTGAAGGACGTCCATGTTGTAAATCTCCTACATGTCTCAAATATGTCGTATTTAATAAAGGAGTGGAGTGAAAAATGAGGATCTGGATTTTATTTTATGTAAGTTGTAAACGGTAAATAATTTTGGGACCCAACAAAAATCTGCTGATTTTTTTTTTTTTTTTTTTTTTCCAGATCACATTATCAGAATTAAATGTTATTTTGAAATGTTTAGCCATAAAGTTTGGTGTTTTATTGGTTTTATGTTACAAATAAAAATGTAAAAGGTGCGACATTCCCCCTGAATCAGTTTATTCTCGTAATTACATCTTTTTTTTTTGTTTGCTTGGAAAGTCTGAACATCAGATTTCACTGATTATCATTTGGATTTACATCTGGACTTTGACTAGGCCATTCTAATTCTTACATTTCTTGTGATCTGAATTATCTCAGTGTTGCTCTGGCTGTATGTTTATGGTTTCTCTGCTCAGGATTCACACACTCTGTTTAAATATTAAACCAAAGCATAATGCTGCCGTTTCCATGGGGACGTTGTGTTTTTAACATCTCCGCATGTTCTTAGGTCTTCGTTTTGTTTACGTAACAGCTGGATTCAAGCTGAGATTAAATCGCACGCAGGTGCTTTATGTAAGAATTTGCTGAAGATGCAACATTTTAGATTTGAAACCATCTATTTCTCTTAGACTTCACTATTACCTATTGCTTTGTGTTCGTACATCTCAAAGACATTTGTTGTTTTTTAATGTGACAAAAAGAGTAAAAGTAAATTCCTGGGTGAAACCCAGAAATGTGAATGCAAAGTCTTAGGAAAACATTATAAATGTTTTGTGTCGGATTCCGGTTTTATTTTATGACCTGATCCTATATATTTACTTCTAATTTCCCATTCAGTGAATGTATTACATCTCAGTCTCGATTTGTAGTGAAATGTAGTTCTTATTATCTGAAACTGACTGAATTACAGTGAGCCAAATGTCTGGTGACCTAGATAGAAATTGGCTGTCACTCTGAATTAGTCTTGAGTGCCACATTATGACAAGGTCAGGGATGCATTTAAAGTCTCTCCAGGATGACTGTTTGAAGCCTAAAATAGCAGCAGAAATGCTGTTTTTATTCGACCCGCTGCTTAAAATTTTAGGCTGGCGCTGCCACGCTTTGAGATGGATCTCAGGAGGCTCCGGATGAAAAGCACGAGCAGGTCCGGCGCTCATCTGGAATCACTTGAAAGATTCATATATAGTTTTGCTCTCTGAGCTGCTGGTGCTCTTTATTATTTACGCCTCTGGGAACGTACAGGAAAATGAAGAGATGGTAGAAAAAAGATATTTAATAGAAAAGAAAAAAACTTTTATTGATTCATTCAAATAAAACTATAGTCATCCACACGTCATTCGATAAACAGTGGCACGAGAATAGATATATATATATATATATATATAAAGACAGAAAAGTAAGGCAAGTTTGTTTACAAAAAAGCGTGATCCAGAGATCGATATGACTGTGAAATTAAAAAGGCACAAGGTTTACTGTAGATAATTTATGTATACATTTATCAAAGAAGACCATGCAGGCACATCAGGACTGAAGGGGGTTGGTCTCAAGTTGAACGTGTCAAAATTATTCCTCCTGGTTTTACTAAGATCATGATATGGGGATTTTAATGGTGTTTGGGCCTGAGACAGAAGACAAAATACTGACTGGAGGTAAGCTGTATTTAAGTCTGAGTTGTCTGGAAACAACTGAAATGATTCAGTATGGCTTCAGAAGATTCCCCTTAGATTCAGTTTCTAAAACGGAAATAAAAGTCACTTCAATTAAACATCAGTCTTTGGTTTAAAAAAAAGAAAAAGTCAAGTCAGAGGATCACTTTCGAGATGTAACCAGCAGGGGGCAGCAGAGTACCACAGCGCTGCTTTAAGTCCCATAAGAGCAGAGGATTTTGATGGGCAAAAGTGAACAGCACAAAAAAGCAAGATGCAATCAAAGATTAAAATCAAAACAAAGCGAGGATCGAGTCTGGTGTTTGCTGGAAGATCAAAAGCGGGGAAAGAGATCTGAATCCATCGTTGGCACCTCATCACAGGACGGGGGATTTATTCTCTGTCGAAGGAGAGCCGTCTTCTCAGAGCATGAACGATTGAGTGTGTTTGAAATCCTGGGGCTGAGGAGGGATAGAAGCAAAAATAATTTATGTCTGAGTGATCAGAATCTGAAGAAGAGGCGCAGTAGACGGGGAGGACACTTACTTCTTGGGGTGGGGGGACGTAGTTGACGTTGGACCTGAAAGACAAAGCCAACGTGAGGACAGCAGACAGCTGCGTTCTGACTCACACTATACATACATCGTCAAGGAACAGAGCGAAAGGCACCTCTGAGTCAAGATTTAATGGAGCACAACGAAGAGCGTAACAGATAAAAAACACAAGCTGCTATTTTGTACTTCCAAACAAACCCTTCTCTGTTTTAATGCTTCTTTTATGATAATTGAAGTTTTATTTAATTATAAAAAATTTCCAACTTCACATACAAGTTAAGTTTTCAGTTAAATCTATTAGTATTTACAAAACTTCTGGAGAAACCGCCTGTTTTCATCCTCTGAATGATTCCAGTTGTAAGTAACCATAGTGGCACAGAGGTGAAAGTTTTACATTTATTAAAATGTAAGTTGGATATGTGGTAATTCTTCCTTATCTCCAATAGCAAAAGCAGAATAAGACATAATCAGGAAATTACGGACAAATGTCGTTTTAAATACGGCTTTCCACCCCAGGTAAGATACTGACTACCTACAGCTCTCACACACTGCCCCGTTTTAAACAAAGACGTCTATTATCTTGTCAATCTGTCACATTCACTGCACACTTTAACTTTAATGAAGCAGGTAAATTTTTTAGTAGACTCATTAACATTTCTACCTGGCTTTATAAATATTACATTTGTTATTTAATAATGTACAGATGCCAAAGTTGATGTGATGAATTATTCAGATTCGGTGATTGTTTAGACTTGAGGGAGTCTGGTTTTACATTTTGACCCGAAGCTAAGGTTTCTCCTGAACTTTAGGGGAAATAATTAGATATTTCCGTCTTGAACTTTGAACTGAAATGATGAGAATGGAGGTTAGTTTTCTTCAATTTTCTTCTTATTTTTTGTTCCTGCCTCTTCCGTGTGTTCAAGCTTGCAGAACCAGAGGAAACAATGAAACGACTCCAACAGTAAAAGAAATCAGCTTAGCTGCAAGTAATTAACACCTTATCTCGTTAGTTTAATCCAAACAAAACGGCCGTGGCCACGATTTATTTCCCCAGCGGAGAGACGGAGAGGGGGAGGAGGTTTCTCGGCCGCGCTCAGCCGTTTCCTGGAGCCGGTGCCGGTAATGAGATTTAAACTCTTCTGGCTGTAAGTTTGTCCTCGTGTTCCACTCACGTGTCGTCCGCTCTGTGTAGGGTTTGGCTGCTGATGTGGGCCGCGCCGTGACACTGGGAGATCCAAAACGACCTGCGGGGTATCGGGTTGGCGGCTTTAACGAGAGCGGGCTCATGTTGCACAGCACACCATGCGGGAGTTTGGAGGCAAGTCGTTCACGGAGAGGTGCTGGGATGAGGGTTCACGCAACTACGATCTTTAGCATTTTTACATCTAGACTAAAGATTGCAGCCTACTGGTGATGAAAACCCAACATTCAGTTTCTCTGAAGGTCGTAACACTGCATACTTTTGCATGTATTTGTGCATAAGTGTGGCAAAGAGCCTGTATGCCTCTCTCCTTTTAACCAAAAAAGTTTTCCTTTCACTAAACTTTCCACTAATCCCCTTCCATATTGTAGTTTTCTTTTAAATCAGAAAAAGTGAACTTGAAGTTTTCAGTCGCTGAAAACCAAAACCAATACAATGCATTCTTGCAACTGAGATAATTTATTAGTAAGACAATTTCAATAGTTAGGAGTAGGTATGATGAAAGCATATTAAGAAGCAGACAGTTAAAAAAGAAAAAAAATCAGTTAATAGTGTTATGAGATGTAAATTCATTCAGAATTGTAATAGTTAGCTGTGAGTAATGCTCTGTATCTACATTGCTCTGATTGCTGTTCAGCTAAGGTAAGACATTTACCATTTATAATTACTCCACAAAACCACTCTTAATCCTATTGAGTTAATGGAGACAGTTAAATGGATATATGTCCTCATGTAAAGGATGTTGCGTACTTGGACCATCTGCAGGTGTGAGACATCAGATCCTGCAGCTCAAGTCACTCAGATAATCTGGGTGTGTTTTAGCAGTAAAGGCGATGTGGCACTTTTTTTTTTTTTTTACTTTTGCACCACTGTTCTTTCTGCCCTTCGGATGTTCAAGTCGCCATGAATAATTGCTTGCGTGTCGGCTGCTCAGTGAAATATTCCACCGATGTAATCCCAAGATAACAATAGAGACAGATTAAATAAAACAAAGATGAATACGGTTTGACCTTTTCGTAGACAGATAATGACATCAGTTTTCCTGTGCAGATTGCTCCCGGTGGACTTAGCAGCATAATACTGTGATGTGAACAATCCTAAAGCCTTTAGTTGTCAAAGACGACGAATAAGCTGGATATTTTACTTCTCCAGTCTGTTTTTTTTTTAAATTTAATGGAAAGAAAGTTGCTTTAACCAGGGTTTATTTCTGTTCTCTTCAGGTTTTCCACACAGGAAGTGTGTTGATAGGATTCATATCATGCAAACCTGATCTTTGTAGTCTTTACATTCATTCTTTTGCCTCAAAGAGATTTTGCAGATCAAGTACAAGGATTCCTCGCCTCAGAGTTAAATTCGATTTTTCTTTGAAGACGTTTTGAATATAATTACTAGGCTTGGGGAGCGTTAATATTTTAATCTATCTCTGATCTGCACGGACGGAAGTTGACATCTTCTGCAAAACGGTTTCTGTGGCGCTACAATAATGAGCAATTCAGACTCAAAGTGAATAATTTATAAGTATATGTCTATCCCAGCACCGGCTCCATCTTCCGTGTCCAGGATCCACCGATTTGGTAGAACAATTATTACATGAAATCACATCATGTTAATAAAAATGTTACATCCTGCCTTTTTTTTTTGTTTGAATTCTGTTTCTGTAAACATATTTAACCACAAGAGGAAAGAGAGACAAATTTGGTGTAGATTGTTTGGTAGAGATGTTTTTAATCCTGCAGAAATTGAAGGGAGATTATCCCCATTTCTGTACTGAAACATGTGTTCTGAACTTTTAGATTTGTTTTTCAAAAGAGTATTAAAAAATGGTAAAGCAGCAGTCACATTGAAGTATTATGGATATATGATTTTGTGTTGTTCCTTTTTGTCTGCTTACAGAAAGCGAGGAAGACGTCCTGGTCCATTCGGTGAATGTCAGTCTGTATAATTTGTAAGATTTGATCCTTTTCTTTATACTTAACAAAATGTGTTTATTTGTCAAGGTCAAACGTCCGAGTGACCAAAATGGAGCCTTTTGTTGTGTTTAGAACAGGAAGGCCGAATATTTTTGCAGGGAAAGCTAATTATCTCTGCAGGTTTTTTTCAAATACAAAAAGTAAATAATTTATTTGGTATGCCAGACTTTGAAGTGATGTGTGAGAAAAGTTCTTACCTCCCTCTGTGTCCTTCTAGATGAGTCGTAGCCATGGTAAAAAAAACAAAACAAACAAACCGAAATGACCAATCAACATCATGTTAATAAATACAAAACTTTTATCTGCTGTTGAAGAAGACGCCTACGAGTCAACAAGCCGTTACGATGCAACAGCATCCCGCCGCAGCCACACACCACCAGCAGCAGGAAGACCACCACCACGGCTCCCAGGATGACGGTGATGTTCACGTCCTCTACAAAACCAGAGAGACTTGAAGTTCAGTCGGGAAAACGGCCGGAGACCGTTACAGAACAACCTTACCTATGGTCATGTGCTTGGCCTCACACATTTTGGGTGAGCCCACACCGTTGGACGCCAGGCAGCTGTAGCGACCGCTGTCCTCTTTGGTGACCGCTTTGAACTCCTGCAGAAAAGCAAAACTTCAACTAGGACTCCAGAAAATTTGAATGGCGTAAAGCACTTCGAACTGCCTTGTTGCTGAAGTGTGCTACACAAATAAACTTAGACTCGGTTTGAAATGATGAAGCAAAAAGAGGTTCTATAAAGTACTGACTTATGCTGAGAGTGTCTTTAACCTCCGTTTAATAAGATACGGCTTTGAAGAAGACGGTCATAAATGCTCGAGCTGCCTTCTGTTTCTCCCCTAATCTGCATGCTGCCTCACCAGTATTCCCGTGTGGGAGTTGATTAGATAGGTCGCGTTGGCGTGACGGGGCTTGCTGATTGGCTTGTTGTCCTTGAACCAGGAGTACGTGGCGGGCGGGACGCTCTGCTGGTCCCGACAGCGCAGCTGGACCGCCGAGCCCGTCACGACCGAGGCGGGGACTTCGCATGTGGGAGTTTGCGGGGGCACTGGGCGACAAAGTGAGAACGAGTGAGCCAGAACTTTGGTTTGTCCAAAAAAAAAAAAAACAGTTTACGTTTCTTCCTTACCCAAGACGCTGAGGGTCACATTGGTCTCGCCCAGGCTGACCGTGTCCAGGGACGCGCTGATCTCGCAGCGGTACTCTCCGGCGTCCTCCTGGGTCACTCTGCTCAGGGTCACCGTCGCCCCGTCGATGGTTGCTCGGCCTTCGAAGGGACCTGGGAGGGATATCGGAAGGTCTTGAATGGCTGAGAGCGTCGCAGGCGCTGCAGACTGACCGATTTTTGTTTTTTTCCCCACAGTGGCAAATTCAGCTGCAGTCAACTTACTCAGAGCTGGTTATGAACTAAAAACAAGTGAAGTGAAATTGAACTGAAGGGATGTTTTCTCAGTGAATCCCAACTAAAGCGTAATCGTCCAACTAAAATTGAAACGTAAAGTGACAAGGCTGCAGTTATAGAGGTTATGAAACTGAGAACAGAACAAAGGATTTGGTCACAGTGGGACCAAACTGCCTGGGACGAGGAGTCAGATAAAGTGACTAAAAAATAAACTAATAAATAAACTTTTTTATTTTAGAATCTGTAATCTAAAATTACAGATTCTTCTATTACAGCTTGGTCTTGCAAAAAGTTAAATCTTCTGCACATAACCTTCCCTCCAAAAAGATGGGATTTTAAATTAAAGTGCCTGAAGAGTTAATGTACATCTACCAACCACCAGTTGTCTTGGTTTAGCATTCAGAGCTGAAGCTCAAATAAACATGCTTCTTCTGCTCTTGAAAACACACAAGTGAGGGAATAATAACCTGCTGATAGCTGGATCTTTATCAGGGAAGAAATTGTCACAGCTACCATCAAGCAAACGACACCACAAAAAGAAATGCCACTCTCTTTGCCTGTTTTTATCGTCCTATAGAAAAACTGCGTCCTTAATGAAGCAAGAGCCACGACTGGCTAATTAACCGGGGGAGGCGGCAGTAGGTCAAAGACAATCATTAACAGGGTCTGCCTGGTGAGAGCTTGTGTTCATTACAATTCAGCCTTAAAGATGAGAGGTTAAACTTCTACCACACCACTGACATTCATCAGTCAGGTGCATCTTAACAAATTAAGAGTATGAAACTTGATTTTTAAATCAGCTTGTCTGATGTATGGATGAGATGCAGCTGGGATTAAAACAAACCTCTGAAGCTTCCGTCGAAGTAAACGAAGGAGACTTCTTTTGCCTTCTTCTTCCACTCGATGCGCGGGTTCGGGTCTTTCTCCGTGTGGAACAGGCACGACAGCTCTGCGTCTGAAAGGCGGGGAGAGCGTGACCAATCAGGGGCCTCCTCCACGGCGGCAAAGGATCAGTAGCATTTTAATGGCCTGATCTATTTATAGCCGCCCGGTTTACTGTCGTGAAGAACGCGGACAGAGGCGTTTTCTTCGCTTGTTTCTCCCCCTGTCCTCACCTGAGAACTCCTCCACCTCCACCTTAGGTCTGTTGGTTGACACGGTTACGGGAAGCGAAGGGGAACCTGGAGGAAGTACACACAGTGGCCAGCTTAAAACATCTGGTACCATTAAAGGTTTAACAGTTAGCTGTTTATTGTACCAAAATTCAGGAGTAAGAAATTAATAATCAAAATTCAACCAATCTTAGAAAACAAAAGACAAAAATCAGAGCTTTGACCCAAAGCTCTTACCAAAACCCGACCAAAGACACAAAAGTAAACAAACCATGTGTATTTGATTACAGGCACAAGGCTGGAACCTGGCTGATTCTTAAAAAGTGGTTAAACTGTGATTTTACTAAAGTACAATATCATCTGTGCAGAACGATAAAAGACCACTGAGCAATTTTACCCTGGTGAGTATGGAAGCTTTTTCCGACCATTGTTCCTTCAAATGACAAATCTAAATTTATAAATAAGCAAGAGGCCGTTATTCAGTGGACCAGTTTCCTGTTAGTCTATGACTTCCTGAGCTGGCTCCACTGTTGCACTGCTATATGAGCAGAGTTGCAGAGGGCTTCCCACTAAGTTCGTAACTCAGTTACTAAGTTATTATCCTGTAGACCATCTAGAAGGAACTATGCATTTATTTGAGGCAGAATTAAGAGCCAGGCCGAAGAGCTGCTCCACATTTATGAAAGACGTTTACAGGCTTTAAGATCCAACTGGCAGATAAGGTTTTTGACTGTGTACAC
>CAEGAG010228641.1:0-86303 GCA_903067065.1 Brachyrhaphis terrabensis | reverse complement strand
TAAAAGTACTAAAAACAGATAGATGTATTCATGTTAGCAGCAATAAATATGTGCATAAAGTTGATGGACTATGCAGAAGAGTCCTTTCCCCTCCTGCCCTTCAGTGAAGTGTTGTATAGTAGTATGGCCTTTGATACAAATGACTTCCTGAGTCCGTCTGTTGAGCATGTCAGGGAGCGTAGTTTCCAGCTGATCAGGCTCTTCTGCTGCATGATGGTACTGTGGAGTGGATGAGAGTCGTTGTCCATGATCTTGAGTAGCTTGTTCAGGGTCCTTTTCTCTGATACTGAGGTGATGCAGTCCAGTTCAGTCCCCATAAATTATAAATTAGGCCAGTTTGTGAGTTCAGTAAAATCTTTTGTCCCTTCCTACTTTCACTTGGCGTTTTGGTCTTCAACAAAACGCCAAGTGAAGTGGATAAAAATTCTGACTTTTATCCATTTTCCTTAAGTGTTGTGAGCTGAACAAAAAAGATGTTAAAAAAAGGAAAGGAAAAACTTTACAGTTTACCTCATGACAATGTTTTAAAAAGATAGAGGAAGGTAAGAAATAGAGCTGCCATTAATATTTACCATCTGTACAATATGACCTAATCGACCTAAGTTTAACATTTTCATCCATCCATCCATCCATTCCTCCATCCATCCGATGGAAACAGAGACACTGTTTCCAAGCTTGTAGGATGAACTAGAGAGCATCCAGGCTAGGAGAGAGTCGGCCTTAAACACTGGGAGACAGAAGCAGCTGGGTCATCTGCAGGAGGACACTAGGCAGTTAACAGCACAAGCTCAGCCGAGCCTCCTTCTCCAAGGTTATCAGTGGTACTTTTCCTTTTTTATGTCAACACACATCAATTTATTTATTTATTTCATTTTTTTAAGCAGGGAAAGATTAAAAGAAATCGAGCCCCTACCTTCCAGGAAGTTATTACAGCTGAAATAAATGTAAAAAGGATAAATACTTGGAGATTCTGTTTCTAATCTATTTAAACAACTTTGAAAACTGTGAATAAGACACAGTAGAGCTGGTATGTACAAGGAAAGCTAACCTAAGTTTTCATCATAGTTCTTCATCAGATCGGTTCAGAAAATGATGGAAACTGTAAACTACTTTCTTGTTTCAACCAGCCACTCAGATCAGGCAGCTGGATGTTTGGATGATTAAAAGTTTGGGGGTGTTTTGTAGTTTGGAGAAAGAAATGTTAAACATCTGGAAATGTGACTGAAAAGTATTGCACAGCTATTTTAAACCAGATTTCTGTGTTACTGCAAGATGTTTTTTTAGTCTGATTGAACAAACAACACAGACTCCTTTAGGATAGCAGGCCTGGGAAACTAAACACAATCCAAATACTCCTTATATAGCAAGAACTGATTTACAGAACATTATTCTCAGATTTCCCATCCAGTTGTGCCAGTTTTACATTTCCTGAAAACTAAAATGGTTGTTTCTAAACCATTTTTACCATTACATTAAAATGCTGATGAAGCTGCTTCCTAACAACTGAGGCTCCATTTTCACAGAATATAAAACATTAAAACAAAGCAGTTGTGGCCTATAAAAGCCTCACAACTGATGGGGTCTCATCTGTCTCTGTGCTCCTCCCTCCTTCTGCCCTCTGCTGTTCCACCAGAGGGCAGAATCTGCACTGCAGGCCTTTTCTGCTGCCACTTTGTGATGTAGTGAATGTTGAGTATCTGCTCTGAGCAGTTAACATGACCCGGTACACCTTAATGTCAGAATGTGATCCAGTTTGTTTGGTGTCAGTTTTTTGGAATGTACATTAACAACACAATAATCTTAGAAAGTGCAGTTGTGTTTCTATCAGAACTATGCAAACGGAGCAGGAAGCGGCTGATGACCTGTTGGTCGCCTGGGTTCTTTCTAGTTGTCCCTCTCTCCACCATCTGCTTTCAGACTTCCAGTTTCAGATTTGCTATATGAAGGGAAATGTGTAAATAAACATCACTTTTGATGAAAGTTGATTGTGACTCCTGAATTTCCTTAAACTCTGCATCTGTCGTTGATTAGACTAGTATTTGTGCATTCAGGCAGCAACAAAAGAAGGAACTGGAATCCTGGATGGACTCAAATTTGGGAGCTTAACTTCTCCTGACTTCAAGAACTCCATGGTCATAGCAATGGTCAGTCTGGATATCGCTACATTATAAAGTGATTAAAACCTAACCTTTTTTTTGTTAAAAAAAAAAAAAAAAAAAGGTAAGACTGAAATAGAAAAAATATAAATAAATAAGTTTGAATATCTCAAAACAATCTCAAGGCATACTTTTTTATATATCAAGACAGTAAAGAGCTGTGTGTCATTATGTTTATCTCATTATGTCTAGACAAAACTATATTAGTCATACACTCATCAGTTAGGTGCGTGTATGACCAATTATACAAAATATATAAGCAAAATCAAAAACTTTACATGTTTAATGCAACTTAAAAAATATATAACCAACACATTAAGCTTAGGAAAGAACTGTGTGAAGTGTGAGTGTCTAACACCCTGGTCCCTAGTGGTGGTCAGGAGGTTCTGGTGTTTATCTCCAGCTACGGGTCACCTTGGACAGGTCACCAGTCTGTCGCATTTTAGCTTTACTTGTTGTTTTTCTGACCCGTTCCGTCTCATATCGGCTCTTTTCTCGGACTCCGGTTAGCTGAAATGGCGCTATTTATAACCTCGGTGGAGAGGGGCGGGCCAAGGAGAACTGAGGGATTTTATTGGATAAGCCTAATGTCCGTCAATGAAATCAACCAATCGGCTATCGCGGTCGATAAAAATGATATTTGATATATTTTTTTTATTAAATTATAACAGGATAGGTCAGTATGTGTATCAGTCTGTAGTCCAGTCAGCCACTCCTACCCTGGACAGAAGTTCAAACTGAATGCAGCTTTTTTTTTTTTCTGTTCAGATTGTTAACCCGCCTCATTGGCCGGTGCGTTGCTCATATTTACACGTCACTTCATACTTTTACCCGCATTTGGTCAGTAGAGGGTGTTAATAATCCACAAGTTGAGTTCCTCGCAACCGTTTATTGCATTTATCTTGATATGAATATGAACTTTAGGGAATAAGACAAATTTATTACAGACTTAGAGCTATATCAATCAATCAGCAATTAGAACTGGCCATATTTTTCCTAACAAACTTTATTTATGATTAGACATCTATTCATTAAAAATAAGATATCCTCACATTGTCATTCCATATCCCCATCAGCAAGGACTTTGATGCACTTTTTGTTAAATAATGATAAAGTTATGGGCATAATGATTTCATGACTACTGCATAATCTAATTCATTCATATTTGTTATGTTCCATACTTTTTTATTTTTATTTTTTTGCATTACAGTCCTTAGAAAAAAATATCAGAATCTGTGTAAATTGGAATTGGTCAGACCTCAAGGAAAACTGGAGTCTGACCTGAAATGACAACATGTTTTGTTTTTTAGAAGCATATGGAAATGAGGCATATATTGGAGTATTATGAAGTAAAGGAGGTCAACACTGTAATATTAAATCATTTTGGCTTATCTCAACTCTTTGGCAGAACATTAGCTCATCAGAACTTCCTCCCAGCTGTGTGACATTAAACACTGAGTCAGAGCTGGAACAGCAGCTTACGTTGAAACACCACCATGGTGCAGTCAGGCTGCAGACACACCAAACAGGAAAAAGCTTTCCATGATATCCAGCCACTCTTCAGCCTGGCATGATGGAAAACCTGGCTGTTGCCTGGGGAACGGGTTCCCACGGCAGGATCAGAGCAGCATGCACAGGAAAAAGCACTCACATTGATTCTTCAATCCACATATATTGTTACAATTATGAAATCAAAGATGACACTTTAGTACATTTTGACACACATGAATGGATCCTTTTAAACACTATGGACAGAACATGAGACACCAAGAGCTGCAATAATGAACATGCAGAGGCATTTTAACACCTGAACAGTATCACACTTCATTCTCTGTGCGGTAGGGGGGATGGGGGGGTCGTCTCTGTCAGCTGACAATGAATCGTTCTGAGTGTGAAGGTTCTTCATGAAGTCCAAAACACCACCGGACAAGAGGGAAGAGCGACATACAGGTTTCCAGAAACCTTCCTGTTGCTGATCCACAGGATAATAATCTGTGACAGAAATCCCCCCTCCCCTCCTATTCCCGTCCATTCCCCTCCTCCTCCTAAGCAACAACATTCATCATGCTGCTAAACCAGGAATTCTTCAGAAACAAACTGATTTCACTGAAATTCAGCTGCCAACAGGACTGTTCTGTCCAAAGCAACAACAAAGTTGTTCAAATACTGACACCTCCCTGACCACGCCCTCTCCATCTCCTGCCGTCCCCCCAATCCTCAGCCTCATCAGCTGGAGGGTTAAAGCTCAAAGGCAGGGAAGCTGGAGGCTTCAGGGTTGGCCATCTCTGACAGGTAGTGGATGGTTCCTGCCATACCTGAGAAGAGAAAGACATCCACATCATCATCATCATCATCACCACTTCTGACTCTGTTTATGCATTATACAGCAGTGAAGCTCCACCTGTCTTCACATCTCACCCAGAGTTCTACTTGTCATTGTATCTGATCAGAAAATAACAATCTGGACAAATCACTATTGCAGAATTACAGGTCAATCTCTGAACTTACATTCATCAACAAAATTATTGAAGGAGCAGTGCTCAGTAGAAAACAGGTGAGCCGGTCAGACTGCTGAGGCGTTGAGGTGTTAAGGAAACTCAAGTTGCTTTGGCTTGTCTACATTGTTAATAAGCCAAAGCAAGATCAGTTTGCTGGCTAATTAGCCACAGTGAATCCATGACCATTAAAGCAAGTGTTGGTACTCTTGGCAGTGTTGGGAGTGGTTAAGTCCTGGTGAAAAATGAAATGCCCAAATCCATAAAGACTGTGGGCAGAGGGAGGAATGAAGTGCTCTAACACTTCCTGGTAGGTGGCTGTAGACTGCCAGAAATATAACAAAGTTACTGATCTGTAGCCAAAAAGCTCATTGTCCATCTGAGGGAACATGAGGCACCCTAACACACTGTCCATCTGGTTGGTTTCTGCAAGGGTTTTACTCCCTGACAACTGATCCTATTGAAAAACAAGTGAGAGTGATATTTCACATGGTCTGGGTAGGGATTTCATTTTACAGGCAGGACTTTTCCTGCTCTGTTTCCTTTTCAGCACTGAAGTTCAGGCAAACGGAAAGGCAGCGGCTACTGAGGCAGCTGGCTAACTGAACTTTATTGGATCAGAAAGTTAAAGTTGACAAAGTGTTGCCAAGTCTATGACAGTGGTTAGGAAGACATGATCCTGCAGGGAACCCTGCTGACCCTGCTGGTAGGGGCACCAGGACAGTAAACCAGTGGCCCACCACATTTATATGATGAAAAATGTTAAAAGTCACAAAAATTCAAAGGTGGAGGAGCAGGCATCATAATTTCTAAACAATAGCATGAGGCCAACGAGCAGGTGGAGGGATGGATCAATTGATACCAGCCTCCTCACACCCAGTTCAACGAGTTAACTATAAACCTATAATCCATCTTTACTGTTACTGGTTTAAAAAAAACTATTTAAAATAAACAAACCACACTTGGCCTGGTCTGGAGGCAAGAAAAACCTGGTGGCCCATCAGGCTGATAGTACACTGGGGTAAACCTGATCCTAGCCCTAGAGGAACAACACTAAAGCAGTTTGTGAGGTGAACACAAGGAGATAGATGTTGTACCTTCAAACAAAGAGTATGGTCTGTCTGGAATGCGACAGCCATGAGTCCCATAGTCCAAGCACCACTCAGCAAACTGGAAAAAAGCAATCACAACACCAGGTCAAGAGCTGGTCCAAAACCAGTCACCATGGTGAAGCTTAGCTCAGTTCCTGAGGCCCTGCCTTACCTTGCACGCTCGATACAAGTACTTTTTCTCCTGTGTGAGCTTATATAGGGTTAAGAAGGCATAGCCGTTGCCGGCGGTCCCATGGCAGATACCGTAGCCTTTCCTTAGCAAGCCCCGCTGCCAGATGACCTCAGCACAGTCTACTGCATCCTTCAGGTATTTGTCCTCTTTGAACATCTGCAGGACACAATCAGGGAGAAGGAACATGAGTTCATCCTGACAGCTTCAACCCAACGCAGAGAGGAACCACCATTTAGTTGAAGCACTGTTTAATGACATCTTCCTGCCAGGCTGGCAGTGTTCCCTTTCTCTCTGGAAGATAGAAGATCAATGAGCTCTTCTATCTTCACATATAGTACATACATCAGTACAAGCACATCTAAAACAATTAGAAGATTACATAGAGGTGCTATATTTTTTGCCAGTCATCTGAGGAAGTGAATCATCAGACACAGTGATATATTCCTGGCCTTGGTTTCTTGTAATTCTGATTATGGTTCATAGGTAATGAAAACCAAACAGTCAGTTATCTTATACACCCAGGTTTACACACTCTGTCCTCAGAGCTGCATTACTTCATATTTAAAGACTGTGGGATTTATGACTTTCTATTCTCCTCTGAAATGTTCAACAAGCCTCTGCAGTGAAACAAAATGACAGAAATGAAGATTCATGGACTTGAGGTAAATGTTGGACATGGACTTGAGATCCTCAGTTATCAGTCTCCTTTCCTGTGGAACCAGTTTTTGTCTGACAGCTTTTAACTCTAGGCCTAAAGTTGTCTAATAAAGAGAATAGCTACAGTAGCTGCTAGCTTTTTTCGTGCCACTCTCCATTTATGCATCATTTGCAAAAATTATTGCCAAAGGCTTTTTCTATTTTTAATTTCCATATATAAGTACTTACAGTCCAACGATTCTTTTCTCCCCATGTGTCTGCTTATCTGCCTCCTAAAACCCAGGTGACCAAGCTGATAATCCTGGGTCAGGTTCTCTTGGAGCCACCTCGTTAAGAGGAAGTTGTTTCTCTCCATTGCTGCTCTATGCTTTAACAGAATCATGCCGGATTCCTTGACACCTTCCAGTCAGTTGAATTGTGCAGAAATAACCTTGTCTGCCATGATTCTATAAACCTGGATTTGTCTTGACAGAAAACCTGCTGAGCCTGGTGGTCTGTGCACCAGGGCAGTCCACCTGCTGCCCACTGTGTTTCAGTGAACATATAATGTTGTTCACACAATGAAATTAATACACAAATGTTTGGGAACTAATCATTCCACTTCCGATTCATAATTACAGTTTGTTACTAAATCATACTGGTGCCAACAACAGCTGCTAAAGCTGACCTGAGATGCTCATCTGGTAAAATAGTCAGTGGTTTCAATCCAGCACATAGTAAAACAAAAGCTTGAGCTGTCATGTGCTGATGTAGCAGGCGAAGCATTCTGGGAAATCTGTGCTGTGCTGGACAGCGCTTCACATTAGTGAACGGAGTGAGACTGCCAGAATGGACCAACAAGCAGACAGCAGCCTGCAGAGCACCTCCTGACAACAGGCTCATTCTGCAGTCAGACAGAACTCAGTCTCAGCTGGAAAAGAGCCTGAAGAAGCTTCAGAAGTTAAAATTGATGAAATGACGCTGCATGCAACACTGTTCCTACAGAGCGATGAGGAGTCAGGGTTGTGCTTGCGATAGACAGAGCGGCTCACCTTGTAGGCCATAATGAGCATGTGGATGACACCCGGAGCTCCGTGACACCAGTGTACCAGCCGGTCACTCTCGTTGCTTAGCGACGATGGGAAGTTCCCGGATCGAAACCTCTTGTGGCGGACGTAGTCGATGCTGGGGCGGACCAGCTCCTCCAGCATGGTTGGGTGGAGCCTGGCTCCGGGCTGAACAGAGAAACACTCAGGTCACTGCTCATGCATCTCCATGGTTACACAGGAGGATAACAGAACAGGAACTGGTAATGGCAGACATAGACCTAATTGACTTGTGAAACCAAAAGTTATGGGAAATGTGTCTTCCTGTCACCCATTTCTAAAATATGCCTTTGCTAAGGGAACTTTCTAAAAACTAGTAAAACATTAATTTAATCAAACACATAAAATAAGCTCACCATAAAGGAAATGATGCATCATTCTACTGAGGGAAAAGCAGCCATTCAGGGAGACCTGGGCAGTGACCGTTATGGATTAGTTGTAAATAGTACCTCGGTCCTCATGGTGTATGAAGTGCTTTATAAATAAAGTTGGTATGGTATGGTAAATGTTCAAGCAAAACTATTAAATCATTATATCATATTGTGAAAGTGTGATAGTTTTGATAAATACAAATTACCTCACATGAAGAAATTATATTTTAGTCCTTCAGCTGTTATATATAAACAATACTATTATGAATCAAATTAAGCAGCATTATGATTTCTGTTAATGTTCCAAAAATGTCTCAAATTCTTATTAATAACAATAATTGGCAAGCAGTTTGTGGTATTGGTTCTATGAAATACCTACTATAACATTTGTGCACTGATTTGCTGAAAAAGCAAAACAAGATTAAATGGATTTGTCAAAAGTCCTAATGAGTCTTTTTCATCATGTGATTATTTACTATCACCATTCCCCTTTTAAAGGGACTTTCAATAAAACCAGAAGTCCCTTCAGCAGACTAGAATGCATCAGGACCAGTACTGAGAGGAGAGTATTGACTAAAGCTTCATTAGAAGTTTTAGTCTTCTAATGAAGCTTTAGTCTTCTAATGATTCTCAGAGCTTTACTCTGAGAATCATTAGAAGACTAAAGCTTCTGATTAACCAAGAACATTAATGAACCAATGAACTGGTTCATTCACACAATATGGAAATGGTCTCAATGTCTAACTCCCTTCACTAAACTACACCTGGCCTGTTGACTTGTGAGCAGGTCAACTACTTTCAGATTTTACCTTATAATTTATAGATTTTCTGAAAATGTACAACTGAACCAGCTGAGCAACTATGGTTGGTGGTTTCTCCTACCTGCATCAGAATGTAAAAGATGCCAGTAAGACCGTGGGCAGCGCCAACATACTGCTTCTTATGCCATTCATAGAGGAGAGGGCAGCGATCCGTCTTCTTCTCCTCAGCTGACATGTTCTTTCCTGATTCCACAATGGCCGTCACCACCTACAGTTAGGAGACGATGGACAATCAAAACAATGAGCCAAGTATATCCCAGCAGGCATGTATGTGTGAACACACATACATACACACGCCCATACACAACACTCACAGTCGTATGGGTGCAAGGTGCAAGATAAGTGCAAATCATAACCTCTCCAGTAGTGAGTGGGGCTCACCTTGGTAATTGTAGCCTCATCCACAGCATTAGCCCCAATTTCTTTATTAACATACAGCAGAGCAAACAAATATCCAGTCCGACCAAACAGCAGTTCATCAGGTATCTCATTGTCTGGACTGATGACTGAGCGTTGCAGCTGGAGGAGCCTGGAGGAGATCCAAAAGCTTTGATCAGGACTAAGCTTTTAATGTGGAACAAAACTATATAAAAACAAAATGCATTCATTTAGTATTAAGCATAGAACACTATGACTAAATATTCACTATTTTGACATTTGAACAAGGGCTGTGTGAAATCAGAACCAGCGTTTGCCATTTTGGTGCCCAAAGCAAGATTATAAGCAGCTATTCCACCTTTAACCTGTCATATATAAAACTAACAAATAACAAATGAGGGGTGCAGGGGTAAAGCACAACCCATATGTGCAGGCCTTAGTCCTCTACGCGGCTGTCACAGGTTCAATTCCCGGCCTGATTCCCCTTACTGCATGTCTTCCCCCTCTCTCATTACGTACTGTCCTGTCTGACCACTCTCAAATCAAGGCCAGTAAAGCCACTCCAAAAATATATGCAGAGATTTTAATGCAGGCAGATAATGAGGAGAAAATTTAATTCCTTCTGTTGTGGATAAATTATGCAGCTCATCAAAGTCATCACATAGTGAACTGTCACATAGATAGTCTAACGGACTATCAGGTGGGAAAACACCTGATATTCCAGTAGACTGAGTTTGACTGAGGACCAAAATCACAAAACTTGCTACATTTCCAGCTGCTGTGGTTCTTTTACACTGCACTGTGTCAAACCAACTGAACCTTATGCCCTAAGTAACCTGTCCCCCCCCCTCACCAGTGGTGGCGCTGCACCAAGAAACACTGAAGGAAATGACACAAAACCCTCTGAAAAAGACATTGAGAACAACTTCTTTCTTTACTAAATGTAAACGAAAATGGAGTAGCGTCACATCTTAGTTTTTGTAAAATTTCTATGATGTCTTTGGCAAAACACCACGAGCCATTTCTCCCTCTGGATGGCTGTGTCAAAGTCAAGGCCCGTGGGCCAAATCCGGTCCGCTACAGCTTTTTATGTGGCCCTCTAGATTCTAGAATAAACACTAGGTGTGCTAAAATATTATGATATCAACCAAATCAATGCAGTTTTTATCTGTTTACTGCCAAATTATATTAATCAGTCTGTATCAATCAGTTTCTTGAGAATTAGCATGGAAATTCATGCAAAATAAATAAATCTCCACACTTTTTAGTGCATTTTTGACTGTCAAAAATGTGTGTTTAGCTCAAAAATCGTCAAAAACTTTCTTGTTTGTACTAAACAGCTGACAACTATAATCTGATGTCAGATTATAGTCTATGATCTATGTAGCTTATTTATGACGGCTTATTAGCCATCATAAATAAGCGAAAATATTTCCAAATTAGTACCACAAACACTTTTGCAAAAAAAGCACAAAAAGCCTGCATGGCCTGAAAAGATGTTCAGTAATATTACAGTATTTAATTTTAAGAATTCATTTATGTTTTAACAGTTTGTGAATAGGTTTTATCAATAGATTCTTTCGCAACTGGGCCTTTGAGAGCATTCATGATCTTGATTTGGCCCAAAACAAAAATGAGTTTGACACCCCTGCTCTAGCGCTAGAGTTGTGTGTTTGTATGCTTATATTTACCCAGAATGTCCAGCGCTTCCTGCTTTTGGAGCAGCAAACCGACAGTTTAATTAAAGTGGACTAAACAGGGCTGGTGTGAATGCAGCTATACTCTATTACTCACCTGGACACACAGTCTTTACTCTCTGAATTGTTGTTTAGTTTGTGGTGGACCACAGCACCAACAGCCAGAGGTCCTGCATCGCCACACAGAAAAGTCACTTTGCGGCCATTCAAAATCCTCATGGCCCTCTTCACATAGTCCAATGCCCTCTGCAGGTGGGAAGCCTCACCGGAGACGCGGTGCAGCTGAAGGTACAATAAGGCAATGCCTGCAGAGACAGGAGAACATCTTCTACAGCTGGCACACTGCAAAGTGTTATGATCATGCAGAGCAGGTCAGAGCTGCTCTTCATGCAGGTCTGCCTGCATGGGTTGTGGAGCTCATACAACTTCCTGAACAGAAAGTTATTTGTTGGAGTAACATTGCTTATGAATTCAAGTATATGGCCTAGGATAAGCAGAAAAGCTTGAAACACCATTTTTTTTAATGAAGAGACCTTAACAACTAATACAAAAAATAAAAAGTGTTATTTTACAAGCTAAAAAAATCTCAGAGGTGTTAGTGAAGCAATTTGCTGCATCTCCTGCAGGTCAGTTACTGTCAAACATGTAGATAAAATAAGTTTAACAAAGATGCAGAGGCTCACTTCACTTTATTATAAGAATGAAGACATAAATTCTAAAAGAAGACAGGTTGCTTAATGGAGCCTTTCATTTTTCAGGAAAGACTCTATTAAGCCTGAATACAAAAAACTGAGCTTCAGGAAGATTACTGTCTAACAGATATTTGTTCACATTTCTGTGGTAATAAAGTAATGTTTCATTTTGTTTTAGGAAGCATACACAGAATGCACTTTGAACTTTTTAACTCAAATTTAACATGTTTGTTGTTACTACAAATATCTGAAAGTGATATTCAGCTGCTGCCAAGCTGTTTTTTTCTACTATTATGTTTTTGTGTACGGTAAGTAGTTTTCCACAAGTCATTAAAAGTCTCATTACTCATTAGCTGAGTTGGAGAAGCTTTTCTTCTGTTGGGTTGTGTCTCAAACCTTGTGTTAGCTTGACTGTTTTCCTGGAGATCTAAAATTAGTCTGACCATTAGATAATGACATAGCCTTTCCACCAAAAACGTACTGAATACAAAGTATTGTGTCATTTGATTTCCTTACTGTGATTTTGTGCAAAGAAAGAATGTTAGTGAGGGAGCTTAGTGATCAGGGAATGAACCTTCTCAGCTCCACAACTCCACTACGTCAAGGTGAGCTGTGCTCTTCAGCAAGAAAAAGCTTAATGCATTGTCAATAAATTCATTATTATTATTATTCAGCATTTCTCAATAATACATATAATGCTGCAGTGGGCGTGGAGGTTAGCTGGCAGGGATTGTTCCTGGTTAGGATATATTGTTCTATATTGTTATCCTTCTCCACAGCTCGTCTTTAGCGGCTGGCAGAAAGAAGCTCATCTGGCACAGACCTGTCCAGCCGGTGTAAGTGCTGAAGTCATGGGGGTCGGCGGTCTTCAAGCCTTCTTCCATTTGCTGGAGGAGATCTTTGATCTTACTCTGGACCTTCCTTAGAAATGCTGCATTAACCTGAGCAGAAGAAAATAAATACTGCAAGCTATCAAGTACAGGGATTGTACAGTACAGTTATGACTTGTGTTTTATAAGTTGTTTAGCACTAGAGGTGCACCGATTGCAGTTTTCTGTCAGATCATCAACTATTAAAAAACCTGACCTGCCAATTTTGACTTTGGAGGATACCAATTTTTTTGTCTGTAAGGTCGCTAATAATATAGTGACAAAGTTGCTAAGTTGGCAATAGTGGGGTGACTGTTGTTAATCACACACTTGCAAACGTGACCTGGTGGGAGGTCTGTCAGTCGGTCATCTGTCAAACCAGAGCAACATGGGACAGTGGCTGATCATTAGACCTTTGCGGAATAGATGAAGACACTCGATAAGATCGATGGATACATTTCCACACCATACATCACCGGTAGACTGACTGCACTGTATCTAGTGTAAAAGTTGGTTGTAGATCATCATATAATCAACCCTATTAAATTAAATATGGGAGTCATTAGAGTATCATTAGCGAAATACTGGCTCTGACCTCAATACTGCAACTATAAAGATTTAATAATGAATGTTTATTTCATTAGATTTGTTTCACTCTCTATGTATATGAATAGTTCATGTAACAACTAAAATAAATCATGAATGAAAGGAGAAGAAAAAACATAAACTTATACCTACCCTCTACTCACATTGAGAGAATAGTAGATTCCCACTTCCTTGGAAGTTATAATTGCTCTATCGCTTTGCAAATCTATTTTGAATATTGTTTAATTAAACAAAATGTATGCACTTTGTACATGCAGGCATTCCAACAGTGCATTATTAAAAAAATATTTTGTTTAGTAATCCCTTTACCAAATTCTTATTTAAGATAGCAATAGTTTTGAACTTTCATATGACTTATATAAGATATACATGATAAATGTTCACCAATGAGAACACTCAAAAACGTAACTTTTTTTAATTTTATTGTATCTTAAAGTCTTCAACATGTAATTGTGTATCAGCAAATGTTTAGAGCTACAAAATGTCATAGACTTCGTTTAACCAATAGGCTATTTAAGGATAATTTACAATATAAAAAAATAATTGAGGTGAATTAACGGTTTATTGAAATTCATAATGGAATAGTGGTTAAAGAATTAATAAAAAGCAAACAATGACAGTAATGTTGTCTATCAGGTAACAGCATGTTGTACTAAGAAGGTAACCACTGGATACTAACCAACCAGAACAGGTTATCATAGCCGAAGCTAAGCTAACTGCAGCTACCGCTAGATAAAACAAATCAACATAAAAGCCTTTATCTTCCCACCTTTCCTTCAGCGTCCAGCGGCTCGTCAGAGTCCAGCTCAGCTCCACTCGAGACAGCGAGTCCCTGCTCCCAGTCAGGATATTGGTTAGGGAAAGAACGTTCTTCCATCTCTGCTTCTGTAGTTGATACCAACTTCAGCCGCTTGGACATATTTTCTCCCATCGCTACGGCGGCTCGGCGGTGACACTAATCCTCTGCAACGCTGTAGGGGGGAGACACATTTCATTCCCAGAGGTGTGGAGTCTTTACTGTGCTGTAATGCAGATGAAGATGTACCTGTTGCAGCGCATAAAGAATAACATTTACTCTACATTAATTTATTTAAAAGACATTAAAAAGCAGCAATCAATCCCGCCAAGCCGTTGATATTATAAACAAAAGGTTTTACTTCCAGTAGCTGACTCACTGTATAGTTAACTATGCGGAGTTTGTAAATATTCTAAAGTATTCAGTAAAAAGTGAATGTACACATTATAACAATTTTATCCCCATTGCAGTAAATTGAAAAACTCATTTTCTTCCAAAGTTCCATATTGTTTTTTTGGGGGGGGGGGTTGTGTGAGCTGACCAACAGTTTCCATCACATCATTGCATCAAAAATACTTACACATAATTTTAACAAAAATGTCAAATGTAACTTCATAGATTAAGCGAGCACAGACTTACTTCACTTTACAGTTAAATATTGTTAACGTAATAAAATAAATATAGTTAAATATTGTTAACCATCATCACCATATTTAAATGTTATCATTCTGGTTATAATAACCTTTGAAATAGTTATTTTAATTTTTATCCATAAATTCCCCCCCCCCCCAAAAGAAGTGCTAAGTGTATTAATTTTCATTTTTGTTCAGAATTTCATCACTTTTAGCCACTTTGCTTTTCATGATGCGACACAAAGAGCAGGCCTTTCTTAGCTGCTTCATTAGTTGGATGATCATTTTGCAGCCAGTTAGTTGACAGACATTGTCCCTGACCCAGAGCTGCTGGACACAGGCACCACGCCCCTCAGGCTGCTGTTCTTTTCTTTAAAGGCCGGAAATAGCCTGAGTTCTTAGTATTTTCTGGAATTTAATTAATAAAAATGCTTTAGCTTTAGAAACACTTCAGAATTAAATAGGCTTTAACTAGTCATAAAGACTTTAACTAGTCTAAAACGGAGGAAATTGCTTTAAATACAAATTCTACTGATTTACAAAACCTTAGTTGTGCAATAAAAAGGGCGAATTTATTTACTTTTAATTTTTTATTGTATTATCTTGTGAAGTTGATGTATTTTCTTTAGAGAAGATAAATGACAATATTTGCGATCATAATGTATTACATGTTCTGTGGTTTAAAGGTTTTATAGATACACAGAAAATGTGGCCTATTCCTGGTGATTACAAGAAAAATACGTTTAGAAAAAGTTCTAATGGTACTTGTATAAGTATATAATATAAATAATCAAATAAATGAGTTGATCTTTGAACATGCACTTCAGTTCCCAAATAAAGCAGTGAAAGTCACCTTGGACATATTTATGCTCTCAACAAGACTTCACCAACTTAAAATCTATTGAATTTCAAATTAAAAAGAAGATTGATTATTTTTCCTTTTGTTCACACGTGAAAGCAAATTGAGAACTATGACAGACTGTGAGGCTGCTCACTGACCAGAGCTACAGTGTGATCGCTGGACGCTATTGGCTGTAAACATGCTGTACTGCAGGTAGAAACAGATGGAGCTGGAGCAGAGCAGAGCTTACCGAGGCGATGCCTCCTCAAAGCTCCGGTCACAGTCTGTCCAGATCAGTCAGCCTCTGGGCAGCCTCACTCAGAGCCCCGATGCCCAGCCTTTGCTTGTTCCGCTGGAGTGAAGAAGCGCGGGGACCGCAGTCAGAGCGTCCAGGCAGCCATGTGTCACCGCATCATCGAGTCGCTCCCTCCTCCGCATCTTTCCCGCTTTCAACGCACCGAACGATTAGGCAGCGATCTGCTCAGTAACATCAGATCTCTGCATCCACCTGCACCCATACAGGCGCAGTGCCAAGGCTGCAGAAGGCACCCAGCCTCCTAACCAGGCCAGTCGGACAGAACCCGCACCAGTACCGTTCCTCCCGGCGGCTGACTCCCGATGTGAATGGTGACAGATGGTGTTAGTGTGTGATGCTGCGTTGGCTGGATTAGGCAACACAGAGAACAAATTCACAGTCCACCCGCCCACTCCCTAGCTCAGTCCTGCTGTCCTTTCATAAAATAGGATCTTCATCACTGGGGATTTTAATATTCACATTGATGATCCTACAAATCGCTCTACTATGGACTATGTGTATCATGGACTCTTTTAACTTCTCACAGCCTGTCTGAGCCTACTCACACTGCAGGTCACACTTTAGATTTGTTTTTTACTTATGGACTCACTCTTAATGACCTAAGTATAAAAGATGTTTTAGTGACCATAAGGCTATCTCTTTTAATATATCTTGTTATTTGGAGGCTTCTTCTCAAGTTGCCAGCAAGTGCAGACGCTTTATTGACAATATTGTAGTTGCAGAGTTTTCTTTCCTCTTTTTATTTACAGCAGCTCCTGATGATGATGTGGAGCTTCTGGTTGACTCTTTTAATTACCACTCCTTGGCATTCTTGACAGTATTTCTCCTTACAAAAGCTGCTGTGGACCTGTTCATCACTGTTCACCTTGGTTAAACAATCACACCCAAGAGCTCAGATGCTCTTGTCAGAAAACAGAAAACCTGTGGAAGTGGACTGGTCTGGTTGTCCACTGGGAACATTTCAAAGATCTCCTTGAGGATTGTAACAAGGCATGTCAGATCATCTTACTTTAGCAGTATTATTCACCTGAGCAGAAATAATCCAAAAGTGTTATAGTATTGTTTCTCTTCCAGCACATCATGTTTTATTGACTTCAAATGACGACTGCAATATGTTCCTCAGTAGTTTTTATAACGAAGGTGATGGACCTGAAAACCAATATACCTTTGAGCTCATCTACTTTTCCTGATGAGCCTCAGTGTTCAGATTCATTCTCTTTTTTTGTTCCAATTCCATTAAATGAATTGACTTCACTAATTGGTCAAATGAAACTTTCTACTTGTTCGTTGGAAATATTACCCTCCTCTCTGCTTGTCCAGGCTCTAATTTCCATTGGTCCAACAATCTTGTCAATAATTAGCAGCTCCCTCATCCAAGGGTATGTCCCACTGTATTTTAAAAAAAGCAGTAGTGACCCCTCTTTTAAAGAAACCCAAACTGGACCCTGGTACTATCTCCAATTTCCGTCCAATCTCTAAGCTTCCCTTTCTTAGTAAATTACTTGAAAAAGTTAAAGAAACTCAACTGAGATCCTGGTTTAGTCAGTGCAGATCTCTGATCCCTTTCAGTCTGGCTTTCTTAAACTCCATTTCAGTGAAACTGCTTTAGTAAAAGTCCATAATGATCTTTTAATGGCTGCTGATGACGGAAAATACTCGGTGCCAGTACCCAAAATGACTTCACAAGCAGACATATTTAAATGAATATTCAAATCAATACTAACCTTTGGCATTTTTCCTAACCAACTCTTCAAAAGATCAATCTTTCTTCACCTTCATTATCATATTTTCCAATGTCTAAACCAATTTGAATTAGTTTGGGATACTGATCACTTCCTGCCTTTGAGTCTCTTAAAACATTTGAATTACTAATCCCTGCAAGACTCAAAATGAAGTCTATTACTGATTCAGATCTATCTCTAATATTGACCCTTGTTTCCTCACCATCATTATGAAAACCAAGTTCTTTACATCCATTCTTTCTTCCACCATTGTCATTAATACTACTGAGTTCTGATATGCAGTGAAATTGAAGTCACAATACCGAGTGCATTATAGTGCAATCACTCATGTTTTCTTTAATATCATGTGAAACACCTGCTGGTAATGTCACGGAGCTAGATGTCACAACACACCTTCAAGGACTAAGAGGAATTCATGCCTCGACTGAACAGGAGAACCACTCTTAAGAAAATGATCACTTTCTTTTGACTAATAGGTTTATATTTTACATCTTAAATTATTATTTGTTTTTTTTTTTACCAAAATGAAAATCTTAGTGGAGAAGAATGGCATTGCTGATTTTGAGTAGTTATTTGATAGATAATAGCTCCCCCAAGTGGACCTTTTTAATCTAAGTGTAGAAGATAAAAAGATCAGCCTGTCATCATATAAAACTGAACATCCGTCCTGTTTGCTTGAACTTCAGTGAGAGGGACATCATCTGGAGAAGTGCAAAAAATAACATCTGCCTGAGAGAGAACAAACTTTGTTTTAGTGAAGACCTATCCAAGAATGACAAGGATGCCAGGTCTGCTCTGTGGCCTATCACTGAACACTTGTAAGGATGGGAAGGGGGCCCACTTTGTGGGACGTAAAGCTTATGTGGATGGAAAGGAAATTCCACAGGGGTCTGGAGAATAATGTTTTTTACTCAGTAGTAAGCACTACCCTTTACAAATGGTTAATTTTGGTAGTGGCTTCAAATGTTATTTTAGGAGTCATTTTAAATGGGTCACATTTTATTAAACTACTTTTCGATTTGGTGGGTGCCAGACCTCAACTGTGTTTTTGCAAATATTGAACTAAGCAGATCTGCCCTCTGCAAGTATGTCTTTGGGGTCACACCATCTGCAGCTATGGATTTCACCAACTGCAAGAGTGTGTCACTGTCATTTATGACAAAATTTTGAAATGCAGAACTGTCACTGAAAGCACAGCATAAGCACTGACACAAGGTATAACAGGAACTGGTGTTTGACACAGAGAGTGACAATCTCCCAACTTTAACATTGGGAGATGTTTCCATTTTTTAATAGTCTCACTTTCACCCTTTTGGCCGCAGAAGATGGATCTGCATGAAGCCAAACTACTGAGGGACATGTTCTGGTCAATGCCTTATACACATGTATTTGAGTTGGACTCTAATAGTGGCATAAGAATTTATCCAGACCAATACCTTTTATACTCTTAACTCTTTTTTCTTCACAGAAAGTCAAAGCAGCTGAACCAAAAGAAAAATTGAAGAGTTTTAAAATAAAGTAATTTTTGTGCCCCTTTTGGACGTAACACAAGTCTATAAAAATGACCCACAATTTTCTGTTGATTTTCATAGGGTCTCATGAAAAGTGTTTAATTTGTAATATGTACCAATATTTCCTAGCTAAGCATCTAAAAAATAAATAAAAATTTAATTCCCTTTCCAACCTTTCATAAGAAGTTGTTCCTGCACCAAGAACAGGACTGGTGTAAAGGCTGAGGAAGCTGCTGGACAGCAGAATTATAAAACTACTGACCTGTATGACCAGACCAGACAAATAAAGCAGCCAAAAACAAACGGTCTAATGAAACTTTCTTTATTCACATCATTTTCTACTCCAGCTATGTTAGAAATAAACATAATTATCAATTCTCTAGTTCCTATGTTGATCTCTCGTTTATCTGTACACGCTATTAGAAAAAAAAAAGACTAGATAATACGCTTAAAAATCCAACAGTTTGAAGGTGAGGAGGCTTTGACAGTTTGAGAGGTTTCTGATTCATCAGTCCATCCCATCACCTTTAGCCTCTTCTACTCCAACACTCTCCTGCTTTTTTTTAATTCTTTTTCTTGGTTAAAAAAAAAACAACAGAGGAAATCTGGCTACTGTACCCAGAGCTCAGACAGGGGTTTAGACATTTGAAAAGCACTTTGACTGTACAGCTCACGCAGAACACAACAGATCATATACAGAGCAGTGGGAAAGGAGGAAGAGTATACTGCTGGGGAACAATACAGACACAATACAATGCCATCCGATAGAAAGTACCATTAAAAAGAACATTTTTAAGCATTTCATAGAAACAAAAAGAGAGTAGTTGCAAACTTGGAGTAAACAAATCAAGCATATGTACAGTGAGGTAAAACACATTGGTCTTCAATCAGAGGTATATTCTTTTTGATTAATTGATTTTTTTCAATATGTTAATTGCTGTATGCGTTTCACGATATTTGTCAGCTTTTTGATGCCATTTATAAAGCTGTCAATACAATCACACATAATTAGATGCGATCCTCTTTCCAGGTGAAAAGTAAAACACTCATCAAACTTAGGCACCAAATAAAACATGATAAAGCTTTCAGCTACACCTGGCACCACGCCGGCCTAACTGCAGCCCCACCTAGCGACCCTTGGCTCTCTGACAGCAACCACAAGGACAGAATGAAACAATCGCCGGCCCTGACTCGGCCTGAGTCACAGTGTGTCGACGGTGTTAGCATAGGTAGGCTGTTTGATCTGTGTGATCTGGAGGGACCCGACTTGCCCAGAGGTTGCATAAAAAAAAGACCCGTGCGGCAGACTGTTGCGAATGCCACTGTCTTTGGGCTGAGATTTGCAAGTTGTGCTTGTTGACTTGAGTGGGCTGATACATTCTTGACTGTGAGAAGTTGTCAGTGCGTGGTTCAGAGCCTCCGTCGGTCCAGAGAGGGAAGGGAGAACGCTTTCTGTGGCCTGAATGTTTGATTTGTTACCAGACTGATCTGACTGCATCTGCTTTATGGGGTTTAAATAACTAAACGGCTCAGATAAAGATTTTCCAGATATTTGCGGTGAAGGATGCTTTACTCTTTCATGCTGCTGCCGATTTAGCCAACTGCTTGCAGTCATCCCAGTATCGCCTGCTGCTGCCTATTCCACTCAAACCAAGGACTGTACTGGATAACTTTCATCTAGTGATCTTTTTTTTTTCTGCACTAAATACCTAAATGTTCAAATACTGTGTGGCATTATTTTCAACAACCTGAATCTAATTAAACATCTGCTTGACAGAAAAACAACAAAGAAAAAACATTTTCAAATAGTAAATTATCTGCTGCATTATAATGCAGAGAGAAACAGAGTACTGGTCATACAGGTAAACTGGATGCTTATTAACCATTTATTCTGAGCTACAAAGAAAAGCTGACTGGGTTTCTAGAAAATAAGGCTATGGCATAAGCTCTGACCTGCAGTAGATAGGATTCACCTCAGGTAGAATGAAGAGAAAGAAGTCTGGACAGTCTGGGAGATCATAGCTTGACAAAATGTCTTCTAAACCAAAGTGAACTTTTACCCTCTTTAAGCGATTCCAATCACATCATTCTAGAGGATTTATTGTGCTGCTTTACAACTTAAGAGCTTTAGTAGTCTCAGCTACTAAAAATATCCATCTGGTGTTAGGATGAAATATTTAGAGTCCATCCAACTGATCAAATATAATATCGACATGCAGAGGTTAAATGTCATGACACTTGAAGTATATTTACTACCAAATATTGAGTCCAAGCAATCCTTTGAAATACTGCATGCATGATGTAGTAATTATGATTACTACATCATAATTGGGTGGAGTCCAAACTTCTTTTTCTTTTTCCAGATTCTGGTTAAGTTATCTACAACAGTTTAGACACCAACTATTTACAAACACTTCCCATGATATTATTTTAGAAAAGAAAAGCCTGAAGGCAGGGCTGCAGTGAGGCGGGGCCTTTAGTAGCTGGCAAATGTTAAAAGTCAATTGAAGAACATGGAATGACAAGATAGAAAGGCAATAAGGAACACAGGACAGAGATTCCTGTAGAAAGCAAAACATTTCTCTTTTTTTCTCTCTTTACATTTAAGTTATCGTGGGTTTTGGGGAAAAAAGTTACAAGGCTGCTGGTGACTTTAAGACAAAATGAATGTTGTTGTAGTAGAGGTATACCAGAGGTGCAGTTGAGTTGAGCTTGTTGTTGCTAATCTCCCAGAGAATGACTTTACAAATGGAATAAATATGAAGTAAAGCCTCAGTCGCCACAGATTAAGAGCAGGGAACGCCATGGCTTTTTAAAGGGATACTCTGACATCGTCTTTAATTCCAATTTTTGACCTCTGAACCCACATAAACTAAAGATAAATGCTTGGACTTCATCAAGTATTTGGGAAAAGTACTTCAACCACTTCTGTATATGTGACACTCTCTATCAGTACACTTTGACTCCAGGTGTATGACCTCCATTTGACATTTTCTAATACGGTAACATTCTATTTTTTGTTTAGTCCACAAAATACTTTTCAAAATTGAATATGCCATATCTGTGTGTGTGGGGGTGGGGTGGGGTGGGGAGGTTGTTCTGATACGCCACAGAGGTTGTATCAGAACAGAACAGGGCAGGATGAGAGGAAGTGCTGCCAGCACCAGTTTGGTGGAAAAAAACAATCTTTGTCTTGTCTTCCATAATTAATATGGATGATGGAACCATGGCTGATGAGTAATAAAAAGAGCAGCAGAAATCAGGCTTTCTACAGTGTTCCTCTACTTGAACAAGTTACATGTTACATCCTCTAGAGGTGCTGTTGTATCTATTTCTACAAACATCTGCAATGATCTCTTAAAATCATTTGCTACAAGGGCTTAGAAAGCAGGTTATTCTGCAGGTTGGGCCACCAACCAAAGGACTCATCACTGTGTGGTGTGTGTGTACAGTTAATGCTGAGACGCTGATGACCAGCTGACCAAATAGGTCGACCAACATGTCACAAAAATGATTCGATCAGGCAAAACGAGGACATTCACATGGAACCAGAGCACAAAGTCCACTCAGAGAGGCAGATAGCAGCACATTAATACATTATGAATCAAAGAACAATAATGCAGAGAGAAACAGACTGATGGAGACCCACACTGCCATACAGGTGGACTGCACCTGAAGTGGGCCTGAAGTGCACTTATTGATAACAACAATCGAGAGACTGGTTTGGTTATGAAAATTACAATCTGGCACATAGAACTAGTTGAATATCGATGACTTCCTGTTTCTGATTGGAGACTTGCTTTGGAGCCGTGTTAAAGCCAGGATCAGTTCATCTGCATGGCAGCGTGGGAACAGGCAGACGAACTCTTAAATCAGGTGCTACATATACATCTTCTGTCTTTTACATACAACACTACCTTTATTATAGTAATCAATTATATATAGATAGATATATGTATATATATTTATTTTTTTCTTCAGAAAAATCACAACAAAAAAAGATTCTAAGAGCAGAAAGTGACTCTTTTGCGTTGGTCCCTTAAGGCTTGCTCAGCTGAAGTAACAAGGTTGTTTTCTATGAATCATAAATGTACATTCTGGTAGAAAAACACCATGCAACAAAGCAAGATGAAAATAACAAACACCTGGAAAACCTATGGCTTAGTAAATATCAGGTTGCTTTGACTGAATCTACCTCACTGCTTTCTTGTTGCAAATTTTCTCCAGGTTGAAGAAAGAAAACTCTGAACAGAATCCATTTATAGGGAAACATCGATAATGCTTCCAAGTCTCTGAGTGCCACTGACAATGTGTGGCTGTTATTTTTTCTAAGAGCAGCCAGCTGGAGGCGCTGCAGAGCAGAGGAGGAGCTGGGTGATGAGCGGTTGCCGAGGTGATGGGGTGGGGAGCTGTCTCTAATAAAATGGCACCAGAGCGTCGGCGGGCCGGGTGTGGACGCTGCCAGGGATGGTGTGCTGTATGTGTTTCCTTTTGCTACCCGTCCCTACATCTGGGTGTGCATAGTAGAAGCTCACTGTATATCCAACAAGCACACACACACACACACACACGCACACAGAAAACAAGCATGCCACAGCAGCCGACATGAGAGGAGTTGGGTTTTAAAGCACTGGCACTTTCCGGTTCCGGCTGGCTTGGAAGGCATGGTGGCAGCTGATTGTTGTTGGTCTTGCTGTTTATGTTTTAGCAGAGCAGAGTATAGAAAATAGACACATTTATCTACTGTATATTGCATATGTTGCAGCATGTTCACCAAAGATGAATGAGGTCACCATGTCCGGTTCAGTTTAGCACAAAAAGTCCCCTACCACCAGAAAGAAAATCCAAAAACAGACACAATAAATTAAATTCACCTGTATGACTGAGTGACGACATGATGAAGAGCTTTAGCATCACAACCTGACCATCGGGCCCCTGATGGGACCCATAGGTTTCCATCCAAGGTAGGAAAACTGTACAGTAGGGCTGCAAACATCATCCCTATTCAAATCTGTTAGAATAAATAGAGAAAGCATTCATCAGCCTGTCAGAGAGTCAGAGAGCCCACAGCTACCAGCTCAGAGTGGACCACCAAGGTGAGGGCTGGCTAGCTAATCCAGTAACACCTGCTTGGTGAAGAGCTGAGTAGCAAAACAATCATATTCTGGCCATCTGAAACAGTTAAGCTCAGCAGATGTTTATATTCTAGTAGGATGAATAACTAACAAATATCCGTTTTGTAACCATAAAATATTTGAGATCATTTCAGCAACAGTACCAATAATTGTTGCTTTTCTGATTGAAGTAAAATCAGTTCCTGTATATGTTTTTGCTTTGAAGTGTCAGATGGTAGTTTATGAATTAAAGCTGCAGTGAGAATGTCCTGCAGGTCAGAGGGCTCTGCTCATTCACAGGTTCTCTGATGTTTGTATCCAACACTAAAAGAGATTATAGTATCAAACACACCACTAACATCCATGCTTTGTTTACTCTTCATTCAAGTAAATGAAGAGTAAACAAGTGTATCAGAATTTACCAATTCTGATACACTCAGGAGCTTTGATCCTGAGTGTATCAAAGCTCAGGATGTTGGCTTCTAAGTGCAGCCAACATCCTGCACTTAGGATTTTGTTTGCAGTAAATAATAGTAGTTTATTTGCTGCAATAAACTATTTACTGTAGTAGTTTATCTGCAATAAATAAAACAATTTAATCTATTGATCAGAATTAATTGGGTATTTTCAGTCTCTGGCTCTTTGACTGGAACATGTGTAATCAAGCTGACCCAAACAGCTGCTGTTCCTTCCATTCTTCCCATGATGCATCATGGCATGGCATGCATTATGGGTCATCAACTGGAGAAACAGATGATGACCCAGGCACCCTGAGGAACTCCGCCAGTTTGGACACTGGTGCTGACTGGCTCATTGAGTAAAATAATGCAATATTTCCTGTCCTGTAATGCATCTCAGTGGCCACACAGAGTAGTTTGTGGAGCAGCTGTCACATCCCTTACAAGCTGATGACACTCTAGGCTTCCTGGGAGTTGCTATAGCAACGATATGATACAAGGTCAGTGTCCCAATAAAAAGCACATTCAATGCTACTTACAAAATCACGAGTTCTTTCCCTAACATCTCCAGAGCTGCAGCCCTACTGAGGGGAAAGGTTTGAATTGTTTGCAGAAAGGTTTATGGTGATGATTGAAGAGGATGCTCTAATGAAACATCAGTAATAGGAGGCTTCCTTACACATCTCTACCATCCCCCCAGGCACAGACCTCCTCCATCAGATGTCTCCACTAGACATCAGTCCAGCTGTCTATCAGGAGACCAGCCTCCTCAGGCGGTGAATGAGACACAAAATGTCCTCAGCTTCCCTTCAGGACAGGCTGAGGGCTCGTCAGGACACAGATGGTGTAATGCTAATGGTATAGATCCCAGTCAGAGATGTGTGTGTGAGTGTGTGTGTTTGGGAGCTGGGTCTACATCTTGATTCCCTCCTGCTGGCTGAGCTGAGACAGCGTCTTCTTGATCCGGAGCGCGGTGAGCCGGGCGGCACCGTTGGCGTACCAACACTCCCTCATGATCTTAGCCATGACCCGCAGAGCCTGCACACAGGAAGAGACACACATCAGCAGCTCGTCCCCCTCCTCCCACACACTGGACTTGCACAGGTCGCTTCCAGGGACCAGAGGGAGGCTACGGGTGCAGCGACACCCTGAAGGCTTTTACATACACACATTCCAACAACACACCATCAGCTGCTCTACCAGAGGTGGAAATTGGCACCTGCCAATGGCCAAATACAGGTAAATGTAATATTGTTATAGTGCACACATGTTCCCTTCTGTGCAGCATCCAGGTCCGTTTACCAATTCTGAGACCCAACCAAAACGCCTAAGTGTCATCACCTTGAGAAATGAGATTTGGTTAAGTATAAACCAGGTTTTAATGCTGAAAATGGTCAAATGTTAAAGTCATATGAAAAGAACAGATACAGAGTGACATTCAGCATCCAGCGCTGGGCACCACTCAGCTCACCTTAGGGTGACACGGAGTGAAGTAAAGATAGTAGCGACTTCTGCTTGTATCTTCTCCTCATTCTGCTCTCTCTCTAAGGAGTGTTGATCTGTTTAACCAGCTTTTGTTTATGTGTGACTATCGCCAGCCTTACATGTTATGGTTATGTAATTGTGCAGCAGTGTGCATGCAAGCAGATAAAAAAGACAGAGGAAGGACACAGAGTCATTCATCCATAACATTCTGAGATGTGCAGATTTTGGAAGCGGTTGGGGTACAGTTAGGTCATCATCCGCTGGGAGCAGCTAGTACCACATGGTTTCAGCACCTCTATTCAGCTACACTGTGCTTTCAAATAACATTCAAACATCTGCCCACAATTATCAGCAGCCTGGACCAATCATAGAGGCTGGGAGGAGAAGGTTGTCATGTCTACTAGACATTCTGTGGAGTACAGTTTTCCTGAGCCTGTTGTTAGCTTCCTGTTAGCTGACCTGAGTGGAACCTGGTGTGGTCAGCCTCAAGTTTAGTGTGCTTTGTGCCCAGAGATTATGTTATTAAAATCTTTGTTGTAAGGAGTGAATATTTGAGTTCCTTTGCCTTTTAATCTTGACCACATGAACGAAGCCTGAAGTCCACCCAGCTTCTGACAAGACATTCTCTCTGGTAACTCTGGTTATAATGTTTCTGCACTGGATCATCTCTGATGGACTCAGACAAACCTGTCTGGTATCAACAGTCACCATGTCACTCTGATGCTTGCTTTGAGTAATCTTTACCCTTGTGCAATCCTAACATTCTGTTTACTCTCCTTGTCCTATGAGACAAAAATGACCCACCCTAATACAAACCCCAAAATAAAGCAGATTAGTTGAACTTTAAATACAAAATCTATTTTGCATGATGAAACAATCTGATATTTATCAACTCAACTCAATTTCATTAATTTTCTATCATATATTTTTGTTACACAATACAAAAAGACGATCAACAGAATCATGCTTTTTTTTTTCTTTTTACCACAAACCAAGTGTTGTAATAGTTTACTTTTACACAGTAAGGATTTATTATTATAATTATATAAATGTGAAATTATTACTTCTGAATTAATTATACCGAAAGGGAACAAAAAGTCAACAATTTGGAACTTTTTAGTCAACGGTTCAATCCTTAATATTTTTTTAGGAAATTAATTATAAAAATACCTCTCGTAACACAACAACACAAAATGGGGGGGTGTGCAGGTGTGTGTGTATGTAGTAGAAAAAGTTTGGGTGTGCCCTTTGAACTCTTTTTCTGGTGTTTAAATGCTTTTATAATTCACGGGTCAGAAATGACCCATAAGATAATCCTTGCACCCTAGTGGTGTACAGCCACCATGAAAATCACTTTTTCTAACGACGGGGTCAATTTAGGAAAAGTCATAAAATTTCAAGTCGAAAAAAGATCGTTCAGGGTATCTTTTCTACAGCTAAACAATGTTAGTGGGTCACTTTTGACCCGCAAGACAACACAAGGGTTACGTAATCAGTCACTACAATCTTACATTTCTCACCTTTCAAGTTGAGAAATGCAAAAATACACATATGATTATAATGAGCCAGTGTTTTCCATTTTGCTGTTTATTCGTTACTTTACTCCAGGCTTTGAAGTTTGTCATATTTGTATTGTAAGGTCAGGTTTGATGGACTGCCAATCAATATCATCAATAACAAACTGCTTATTTTGCTACCATGTTTTGGTGCAACAAATACATGAGTGACCTTTCACTGACCTGTTCTGTTTACCAGAAACAACAAGCTGCTGCTAGAATTTCAAGCAGTAATTTAAAAAGAGTTTAATAAAAGGTTGATCTGCTCTTTAACAAACAGATCATTTGTTAAAAATCAGCTCTGTAAACCCAGACATTCCAACGATCTGTTGAAAACTGGTCCAGCAATCAGACCAGAGCTGGGGATATAAACAGCAGCTGCTTTCTCTGAGTCAGAGTGTGTGCGTGTGTGTGTGTGCGAGTGTGTGTCAGACTGTCTACTGAGACCATAGTACTACATCCGAGAGCTTCCTCCAGTCCTCATTAACACAGTCTCCATCCATCAGTCAAGTTAGAGCCAACAGGCATAACAACACCCACACAACGTCTTCACACTTCTACTGCCGGATAACGCAGAGATAGACGGAACTGTGGAGCTCTTCTCATCACAGTTACATATTTTCAGCCATTAATTGAATATAGCTGTAGGATATAAGGGAGCAAAGAAGAAAGGAGAGAAATGTAACTGCTCTGTAAATGGAATGACTAAATTCTGTTGTAGTTCAAAATTTAAAATAGTAATGCGTTAGATTACTCGTTACTGAAAAAAGTGATCCGATTCACATCACTGATCACAACACACTTCAAATGAACACAACAGAAACCTGAAAGTCATGTGACAGTTCATCATGGTAGTGTGGTGGTGCAAGGCTGTGTTCCAGCAGATGTCCAGCCCATCACTGGTGCTGGTTCTGATTCTGAATGACAAGAACAGTGATTCAGACTCAGCCCCTTCCAGCCTACCTCACAGCTCTGCCAGCGGTTGGGAATATTTGGTCGAAGTTTCTGCTCGCAAACCACCTTTTTCATTTCCTCCACTGATGGATCTGACTGGACCAGGTCATAGTAGGGCAGCTGGTAGTCCTCATGAATGCCTGACAGAAAAAGCATGGAGTCAAAATAATTAGCAATATTCACTCTTGTATCCAAATCTTTCTAAACTTTGAGCGCTTGGGTCAGTCCTCACCTCCCACTGAGCAGCGGCTGGCAATCTCCCAGAACACCAGGCCCATGGCGTAGATATCAGCCCGTTTGAAGGACTCAAAGTGCTTCATGTTGATGGAGTCATCCAGCACCTCTGGAGCCATGTACCTGACAGGGAGCAACATGGACCGTTACCCAACACATTCCTCAGCATGGAATCAGGATGCATTTCATACACAAACACCAGACAGTGACTGGTGTCAGTACTTCATTCATCCATAACGCTGCAACCCATAAAGCCAAACATCTGACATATTTCAGCCTGTGTACATTCTGACTGGATGCTTCTCACTTTAAAGATTCTAGCAGGGAATGTATTTTATCCAGATTGGACTAGAACTGAATAAATGTCATCTCTGCAGCAGAAACCATGTCGCTCCTGGGTGCTTTAATGTACAGTAACTTTTGGTTACAAACACACTCCGTACTTGGAGTAAACATCTTTCCTTCTCAGCCTAAGAAAGGAAACCATTTCAATACAGCAAATGCCTGCGTTTGGAAAGGATTTGCTGTGAAGTAAATACTCCACCACAAAGCACACTAGTCATCAGAACTGCTCTAGTTCTTACAGGGCCATGTTTGCACATCATCAAGCGAAGCCAGCAGGAAAGATGCTAGAGAGCTTTCTACAGTCACTAATGTGAAAACTGCAACTCTGCAGCTAGGAGCTGTGATTCAGCTCCTTCTGTCATTAAATCATTAAAACAGTATTAGAGTGCTCCTATTAACTAACAGCTTCCTCCATGTCTGGCTGGATACAAAGTGCTACTGAAACATCAACATGACTGAAACTAGTTCACTATGACAGAAATGTTTGTTGACTGAAACTAAAGACATTCCCTTCAGGCTGGCAGGAATCTGTTCACTTAGGCTGAAGAACAAAATTATGTCAAGATGAAATTATATATATATATATGCTCACTTTTAATTTTTGTGTGGTTTCTCCCGTTGAGGAGATATTTCATAAAACAGACAATGACTGTAACGCAGCTAATTTGGGACTAGCACTCTGGTTTTGGGAGGAGAGGTTATAATCAGGCCAGAGTTAACTAGTCGTGGACTGGCCCTTTTCTATTATTTTTAATAATTCTTTAAAAAAAAAAAAAAAATAGATAAAACCCAGAGATAGTGGTGGTGCTTTTTAATGTCTTCTCAGTATGATCAGACAAACTTTATCAGATAAGAAATGTTGTCCTTTTATTTCATTCAAATTTATTAAACAGCTGCTGGTTTGTAACTGCAGCACAGTTTTTCCTGTCAGTCTGAGCCAAATTAAGGAGGGAAGTAAGTAATTAAGTAAACTTTATTTACATAGCACCTTTCCCAGTCAAAGAGCTGCACAGTAAGAAATAGTAAAGAAAACATAAAAGCAATTAAACAGTCATATTTTAACTTTTGTTTCATCAAACACATACACTGCCTACATGAAGAAAAGAAAGTCAACACCAAAAGCAAACAGATTACAAACGCTAATGTTCTGTTGGACTGCCTTTAGATTCCATTAAGACACTCATTCGCTGTGGAAATGGTACAATAAGCTTCTGCAAAGTCACAAGATTTATTTCCATCTAGTGCTGCAGTCATTTTTCAGAGGGTGGGAGGGCAGAGGGCTCAGTGCAGCCTGAGAGCAGCCTAGCATGAAAAGATAAAACATCAGTGTTGAGGTGTGGTCAGCAAGAAGTCGTGTGCCTGGAGCTGGATTCAGCGTGCCAATAGAACAAACCTGAGGCACAGTTTGCTGTTTTCATGTGGGTTAGGCAGCTCACAGAAACCATCACTAGGTGGAGCAGTAATGGCCATCAGGGTCCAACTCAGTACCTACAACTGGAGACGTCAACTAAAATACAGTGGGTGTTTCAAAATTATATTGACGTTAGCTTAGTTTAAAAATAATTTATATCATCAGTGTTTTTAAATACAGGCGACATAGCAAGGCAGTTGGTAGGCACTGTTGCCTCGCAACAAGAAGGTCCTTTTTTCACATCCTGGCCTGGACCTGACTGTCAGGGGAATTGGTCTCTCTAAATTGTCAGTAAGTGTCAGTGTGTGTGAATGGGAGGCAGTGCCAGGTGCAGAGATGTTGTACTAAAAATATAACTTTTGACAACAGCAGATGCTGCAGAGCTGCATGCGCGCCGAGCAAAGTCAGGTGATCTGTGCAGGCTACCAGTTGTAAATGATTTTATTAGCCAAACTGTAATTAACTGAAACAGTTAGAATAACATGTTTGGAGTGCTGTGGTGGTGCAGAGGTAAAGCACAACCACGTATGGAGGCCTAAGTCGTCAACGTGGCCATCACGGGTTCGACTCCCGGTCTGGTGACATTTGTCACATGTCTTTCTCCTTTCCATAACCTACTTTCCAGTCTGACCACTTCAACTAAGTTCCATTAGAGCCAAAAAGAAAAAAAAAAACTATATGACTGCTTTCTTTGTGCAGTGTGGGTGCTGAGACAGCGTGACGTCGGCTGATGACGTCTAACGTCACTAATTAGCTAATTAGGATGTAGCAGTACTTTAGTTGAAGTATAACATTTAACTTCACAACACTCTAGGTCTGGAATTGTTATCATAATTTAGAACTTATTGTATGAAACATTTGAAGATTGTCCACTGAAGGAGACAAACATGAAAGTCACAAAGACTTGTTTTAATAAATATACCCTGCGATTTTGCAAGTTCCCCTACTTAGAAATCATGGAGGGGTCTGAAATTTTCATCTTAGGTGCATGTCCAAAAGAGGAAAATGAAATATCATGCAAATGGAAATTACTGAGCTTGTTTTAATTTATCATGCGGTTAACTGATTTATTGCTTGTTGCGACAGGCCTACATGTTCAACAAAACATTCCTAAGGAAAAACAAAATTTTTAAAAGTTTGTTTGCACAGGAAAACAAACTCCATGCAGAAAGACCCCGGGCTGGGAATCAAACCCAGGACCTTCTTGCTACAAGGCAACAGTGCTACCAACTGCGCCACTGTGCAGCCATTTTTATTCTTTATTGTTTTACTCATCTTCTGGGTGCAGTGTTGACTGGACCAAAATGTAACATGGGACTCAGGATGGTAATGGAATGAATATTTAATGAAGAAACTTCTGGAGCACACAAGGGAGGTGTAGAAAAATTAACAGAGGAAACAGTGAGGAATACTGCAATCTGAAGAAACCACAAGAGCTAATCACAGGTGAGTAGATGCAGCTGGGGGAGGGAGGTAGAGATACATGGGAAACTGCTGGAAGACCAATTTCTATATCTATTTTCATTCTATTGCCTATGTTGTTTGTCTGTCTGTCTCTTTAGCTCATCTTTTATCTATATGCCCCTCTCTCTCTCACCATCATGTATGCATTTCATTACCAACTCAGTCTTCATATACAGCCAAGCCGATTGGCCCCCTCACACAGTCCAATAGGTCTGCTATAAAGCTAGCTAGACAGCTAGCGAAGCAGAGGAGAGACCACTGAGGGACAGAAAAGGCTCACGATGTGATCTGGCACTATTTAGACAAGCTAATGGAATGAAAACACTTACCTTTTGGTTCCCACTCTGTGGTTTGGAGCGATGTCGATGGTGTCGGTGGCGGAGTCATGTCGAACAGCCAGACCCAGGTCAGCGATGCAGCAGGTCCCGTTCTTCTTCACCAGGATGTTCTTGGACTTTAGGTCTCTGTGAGCGATAGCTGGCTTTCCTGCACACACAGTTAGAACGTCAACAAACAGTTGCCAACAAGTTGTGGTCACCACAAGAATCAATCTAGGTTTTAAATACGATACTGGGTTAGTCAAAGATTATTTTAACAGAGCGTTCTGAAACTGGAGGATTTAAATCAGTGAGATAAACTTGAATTTCCACAGCAATTTTAGAAATTAAATCAATTAAAAAGAAAATATGTTCGTATTAATTGATGTTTGAACTCTATTGTGAAGCTGTGTGTAGCGGCTCACCTTGTGTCCCCACGATCTCCATGTGAAGGTGGGCCAGGCCGCTTGCGGTGGATAGCGACAGCTTGATCATGCCCTCCACAGTGACCGTGTAGCGGTTCAGGTAGTCAAACAGGGAGCCGTGTTCATGGTAGTCTGACACCAGCCACAGCTGAGTCCAGGTTCCGTTATCTGCCCACACACACACAACCATCATCCACAGGATGGACTAGACTAGAACACCCTCCCACCCCCCTTCACTGTGAGAGGTGCTGTTCTGATTGGACAAATCAAGATGACCTGATAATCCCACACTAATGTATAGAGAAGATGGGTCTCCATTGTTTATTGTGTAAGTTCTTAAACTTTAATCATTTTCATCTTCACTCAATGTCTTGCTAAACATTCCTTTGACTGAGTTGCTGGTATAGTTTTCTCACAGAGGCTGCTGAGGCTTCGGCTCACCTTTGTTATCGGCAGCGATAAAGCCCAGGATGTTCTCGTGGCGCAACATGACAGTCTGGTAGATCTCAGCCTCACGGAACCAGGAGCGCTCTTCTCTGGAGGAGAAGATCTTCACCGCCACCTCCTCACCACGCCACTTACCCCTCCACACCTCGCCAAAACGTCCCTTCCCGATGCTCTCCTGCAGGATGATGGTTCTGGCGATGGTCCTTTGGACCAGCAGAGGCAGGCCTACAAAGAAAATCCACAAAACACAAGAGAGGCTCACAGAGCTGAAAGGCTCTGTTTTTGTTGGATTCAGCATCTTCTTTTCTGAGCTGCCAGATACAGAAAAGAAAGGAAAAACATCCAAGTGTTTGTCTTCTTACATTGAGACTGATCCTTTCTGCTGTTGCTGTATGCACGCTGTGGATGCACAACAGCAATGCTAAATGTGCAGAAATCTATAAATGAATGAAAACTTCCAAGTACTTCACAGCTTCACCTTTTGAAGTTAAACATGACATTCTTCTTCCACATGAACATAAACCACTGAAAGTAAAACCTTGTTTTTTATTGTGATTATTTCCTTTATTTATCCAGGTAAAACCCCAGTGAGATCGAGATCTCATTTTCAAGAGGGGCCTGGGCAGAAACCTGCAACACACAACAACCTGGATACACAAACGTAAAACTAATTAAAACATACGCACAAGTTTAAAACAAATTAAAAACAGTTTAAAAGCAATGACATTGAATCATGTTGTATGTTTTTAAAACTGCTAGAAAAAGAAATAAGATCCAAAATTTTTAGTTCATTCCATGTTGTAGGAGTCATTTACACTAAATGCTTGCTTCCCTTTTTCTGTGCAAACACGTGGAACATGCAAAAGAAAAATGTTATTGGAGTGTAAAGAAGACTGACTGAGACCAAATGTGGCCTAGTCCGAGTCGAGACCATCAAAAAGTGGTCTCAAGACCATTCTCGATTACTACAACACTCCAGCATGGAGGACATCTAGCCTGAACGACTGCATGAAAAATGTCAAAATACCAGTGAAACATGCAAACAACTGATCAGCAGCTATAAATGAGCCAATGAATAGTTTGATATCAGTGAAATCTTTTCTATAATATGTGGTGATCGCGCTATCTCTGACTGGCTTAGAGTGCTATATGGGTCTAATGTATTCTTGTTGAACCTCAGGGAGACTTTCTGTGTTCAGAGGGTTTTTTATTTCAGAAGGACTTGTTGCATAACTGCAACCTCAGGCTTTTTTCAGCCACATAATTAAGAAACTAGGTCAAGTTTGCGACTAACTTGATGGCACTCTGAAGCCCTGTTCTAGACAGATTCCTCATTAAGTCAGCAGTTAATAATCACACACAACAGCCGGTCATCAACAAGGCCCAGCATAGCTGTAGGAGCAATTTATACTTTCCTGTGTTTATTGCCACCAGGGGGCGTATTTCATTTTGAGTTCCGAGTGTCTGATGGGGGATGGGGTTATGTAAGGTCAGCCATGATTCTGTTCAGGTGTTGTTAATGGGAAGAGACAACAGTTTCTACTGTGCTTGGTTTGGATTAATGTCGAATTTGTGTGGATTTAAATGGAAATAGTAAAACAATGGACATTGTTTGGATAATAAATTACTTTATTATAAGTCAAACTAAAGACCGGCATTATGAATCTTAATTTAGCGCACGTAAAACCAACCCCTTTGAGGAACAGCCACCAGTAGCCTAAAATATAGGATTTTAGCCGCTACAGTAGCTGCAACATAAAGCCTGTGGTTCTTTCCCATTCTGAGGCTTCAGGACAGGCAGGAAGAGGACAGAATTCCAAACAGTGAGGACATCAGCAGTTGTTTAGGATACTAAACTGGAAGCCTATTTGTTTGGTATTTGTTTGTGAACTGGTGGCATATTAATAAATGAAAACAAATGAAAAGGAAAAAGCTTTCTGCACCTCAAATTGAAAAATATTGCGATCAATATTCCTACATGGCAATAGAAACGTCTGTACCTAGTTTACATCTGCATTCAAAGCAGCCGGAGGGGTAGAGCTATTTGGCCAGACCCATTTTTGAAAATTGCACTTCTTTTTCAAGGATGTGCAATCTTATTAGTTTGACCAATAAGAGGTCAAACTAATAAACACAGTGATACAAGAATTTTTGTATCACTTATAATACAACACTTATAATAAACAGTTTGTGTTTAGTGCAAGGTCTTTGAGTATTTTAGCGAATAGTTAAAAACTAAAATGTAAGTGCAGTTAAGTGAGCAGTACCTGATCCAGAGCCGGATGTGGTCATGTCATAGATGAGGTCTTTGAGTGTTGTTCCAACAGTGATGAAGGGGTGATCCATGGAGGGGTCCTCCTCATTGGGCACACGGTGATGGAGGGCCCCCGCTCCGCCAGCACCCAGACCTCTTTGGTTGTGGCAGATGTAGAATGCCAGAATGAGCAGCAGACACAGCACACACACTGGGCATGCAATCACCGCAGCGAGGGCCACGGGGCCCAAAGACTGGGGCTTTTCTTCTTCTGCTACAACACACAAAGAAGAAAGCAGAGGAATATGTCATGTGTTGGGCACAGCCATGGCGGAACAAGAAAAACTGAAGAGCAACAGACAGGTAAAAACCCACAGCATTTAAGCAGTTTTTATGCACAGCTCCCAGAAGGGAGGAGTCAGCAGGACTTCCTGTGACGTCATAGAAGAACAAAACTCTGCTCTAGTTTTTTGTCGTCACTAGAATCCCTGTCAGCAGTTGGATTTTTTTTTTGGAAGTACTTCTACACAGCTGAACATATTCAGATCCAAGTGAGATCTCTTAATCCAGTTAACATCATACATTACAGCTGTTTGTGTGCTGCTTTTTTAGCAATAGCAAAAAGACTGCATCATCTGCATACATGTACATCTGACCATCATTCTGGTAAGTCATTAATGAACAACACGCTGAAAAGCAATGGTCCCAACACGGATCCCTGTGGCAACCCCTAGCTGTTCTGTACCCTAATACACTTAGTTAAACATGAAATTAATACAGTTTAATCCACCTAAAGAATAGCTAAAATAAGACAATTTATCAAGCAATACATGATATTGAAAGCTTTCTGGAAATCAATAAAGATAGCACCAACACCAACTGTATCCAAATTTGATTTCAGGTTTTTCACATCACCGTTTCAGTTGAGTGATGTTTTCTAAAACATATGAACTATTACTGAAGTGTTTAGCATTAGTTTTGGTGAGCCAGGTAAAGATTAAATCTCTTGGTAACAGGAGATTTCCTTCTTTGTGTTACATTCTTTAAGCTTAGTAAGTGTTGTTGACATCTGTGGTGAGAGAGCTATCTTAAGACCAATACACTCAACGGTAAGTGAACATGGCTGTTCTATTAAATGACACTTTCTATTCCCCCACACAAACACACACACACCCCTCTGTTCTAAAGATATCATGGTCTGGCACATTTACAGGTGGGGTATTATTATTAACCAGATCTCAGACAAACAGAGAACTTCAGACATAGACTTTCATAAAATAAATGATGGATCTGATCACACTTTGGTGAAATGCAAGCTAGGCATTCAGTGAACCAGTGTCAGGATTTCTATGCAGGACTCTCTGGGACTCACCAACTTGAATTCTGTTCCAAGTCTGCCTTTATAATTTCATTTCTGTGAGTGTGTGTCCTTGGCCCAGCTCTGTTTGATGAGTCTCAGGTGAAAAATGTTCCATCTTTAAAGAGGTCACAGTCTGAGCTCTTTATGTCTAAGCTGGTTTCACTACAACAGGCCTAAATCCAAGGCAACCAAACATTCAGTCATTCTAACTCAGTCCTTTATTCAAACACATCTGTTTATTCCCAGATGAGTCTGGTCACATCGGCTGGATTGTTTTTGTTGAAAAGTCTAGAAGCTGTACGTTGGAAGCTGTTGTGTGAGGTGTTGGTGTGGATACCTACGAAAGACTGTGAAATCCGGCTCCTTGTTGCAGTAGTCAGACGAGCAGCACAAGGGGAAGATGCCCGTGTCCGTTCTGGAGTTCGGGGCGCAGACGAAGGGTCTGTCTCGAGGGATCAGTTCGCTGTCATGTATGCACTGACGCTGTTCTGAGATCTGCTGGCTCCCCGACTTCTTAATGGCCACAAAGCAGACGCCATCTGTGGTGCAGCTGGAGTTGGTGCTGCAGCGGTCACAGTAACACTGGAGGGCTGCCGAGGGATCCAAGAGCAAGGTTACACCTAAAGTCTGTGCAGCATGGCACAGGAAACACATTCTACACAGCTCTTCTCTTTTTCAGCCACACAAACTAAAGGAAACCTGAGGAGAGGGAACGTATCTATCAAGTCAGGCCTGGGAACACCTCAGGGAGCAGGGCAGCTAGAATACGGAAAAAAAATCATAACTCTGATTTAATTATCTAATAGTGATTAAATATAGTTGAAGGGAAGGAGGAAACTGTAAAACATTTTTAATACTCTGTTCATTTTTCTTCCAGACCTGGAAAATACTTCTAATCAGTTCCCTTCATTTTCCAGCTTAGCAAGTCGGATCTTGTCACACTTTACATTCAGGCTACTGACTTTACTGACTAATCCTCCACATCCACACACCCGTGCACCCCCCCCCACCCCCCCCCACACATGCACGCACACACACACCAAGCTCCAAACAGAACTACTGTTCAATAGGGCATTTTATACTGTCGTTTTTAGTTTTTTTTTTAAACTCAAACATTCTTTGCAAAACAAGAAATGTAGGGACAAGCTAGTGTTTGTGGAAATATACATTGATGCTAATGGTGGCGCTCCAACTTCTTAAAGTTGTTATCCAACCAGAGCCAGCAGATTAACAACTTCGTCCTCATTATTGTCCATCATGGTTGTTGTTTTTCTTCACACTTTCAGTGATGTTTGTCTAGTGTTAACGATGTTCAGGTCGGATGAATGGCCGTACAGACACTGGTCAAATTTGAAAAGGTCAGATACATATCAGACTTACAACCACATATCAAAGTGGCCTGGGTTGCATTTCTAAAAATCCAAGCTGTGTTGTTCAGACTGTTGGAAAAAGATAAGATACAGGTCGCATTATGGTAAAAATGAGATTTGGGTCACTGAAAATTGTAGAGTGAATCAAGCCTACTACTAGTTCAGTGTCAAACAGGAACAAACTAAATGTCATCTTATTTGCATTAAAGGTTGAGCTGAAGGTTTAATGTGATTTTACTACTAATTTCTTCTCTTTAGTCACATTTTTCTATTTACATGTCTGAAAAAGGAAAATATAAATTTCAATTTGGAAAACTGGTCATTTCTCACCAGCTCAGACTCGCAAATCCAACATGGCTGATAGCTTCAGTTATAACACAGTTCATGTGCTCTTCTGTTAGAATATGAAGTCCCTCCCCATGATCAATGCCCTGGAACAATTCATATTCCTAGTTTGCTTTACAGCACAACTTGGCTTCTAATCATCCACTTACTCATATCTGCCTGGTAAATAGTCAACAGTGACATTTTGTTGAGAACCACTGAACGCAGCACACGTCCCAGCAGCGGTCCTCATACCACAGTTTGAGGAGCATAGCAGTTTTCTCTGACCCCACCAGCAGGCAAGGCAGGTGAACCCTAAAAGTGTTCTTGATGCCCAAGGACACAATGACAGAGAACCGGCAACCCACTGGCTCCAGGATGAATCCCTGCCACCAGGAAAGCTCTTGATTCATGCGTCTTACTGCTCGCCTGCCTTACATCTGATCAATCACTGATCCAGACAGTGTCAGAATATTTCAGTGAGTCTCAGAAATCCTGAAGTCAGAAACTCTTCAGACCATCCAGTGATACATCAGCTGGCTTGGAGACGGCGATAAAATGCATTCTGGTCTGTGTCTCCAGTCAGGCGCCTGGACCAGCCCAGACATGCTGCCGGTATGAAACACAGCGTAGTAGAGCTCACACACTGGAGTGTGTGAGTTTCCATCTGCTACACTCACCGCCCACTGGCTAGTCAGTTAAACCAAGTCTGTTTTGATGAAAAACTGAAAGATTTTCTTAAGGTAGTGCATTAGAGCATCATGTCAGACATGGTCTGCCGGTGCCATTTCTGACATTTGCTACAGAACTGTTGCTTTCTGTCAACAGGATGTATGCAATGGTTCCAGTATATTAGCCCACCTTTCTGTCAGGTACCTCAGATTAAGGGACTTTCAGTTTTATCACTATATTCTGTAGGACTACTCTGATAACTACTAAATTTACGTGTTTTTTTTTAAACTACCACTTCCTTTTTAGTGAACTCCAGGCACAGCATTCAAAAAGATAAATGCTGGTCTTGGAAAAACATTCCCATTTAAAACGGGTTCCTTTAGGACACTGCACATTTAAAGAAGTGGTATTTTACATCACTAATCTGCACACAGAGACTTTATTTCATCCTATTTGCAAATATACTTATTTTTATTGATGCTCTTGTAAAAAAAAAAAAAAACATTTAAATTTGGGGAGAAAATAATAAAATTAGCATTTTGGTCAGTTTTTTAAACATGAACTGAAATTTATTGTGACAACGATAAATCAAAATTCTTATCATGACAAGAAATTTTTCAGTATAAAAAATAAAACGATATAATAAATCGTGAGTCTGAGCTACTGTGGCCCTAGCTCAAACTCACCTAGCGCTGTTGTCGGTAGAGATGCACAAAATATTGGCACATACATCAGTATTGGTCCAATAAATAAAAGTGGACTGACATTAACAACTGATATTTATTTTCAACTTGTTGCCGTTTGCTTGTATTGGCGGAAGTTGGTCATGTGACAGTTATCGTGTCAGAGCAGCGCTGTGAGGACAGAGAGGTTTGTCCCTGATAGCTCAGCCAGCTATGCTGCTCAAATGACCGCTATACCATTTGAGCAGCATATCTCAAATGGATTAGCATTTGAGCCTTCTGCTAATAAAATAAATACAATATAGAAGCCCTGATTTCTTTTCTCTTCGTAGTGCAGACATATTGCTGGTAATTCATGTATAAAGGATTCAGATGAGATGTAAAAACACTTAAGCAGAGCTTTCCGTTGACAGTAATGGCCACAAACTTGATCTAATCTCTTCAGCAGGATCTGAACTATAAACCCCCTTGTTTCCCTGGCATAGGCCGCTTCATGTGTTATGGTGAAGGAATGAAATGGATATTGATTTGATCCATGTCAACTCACTGTGTTTGACCATTTCTCTCTGCTTCCTGGCCTCTGCTGAGAGTCCATGGATTAGATTAGATCAGATTAGAACAGACTGCATCCTGGCTTTTCATTTCAGTCATCTCCTAGGCTCCCTGCACTCCCAACTACTGCCACATACATCCATCTTGCTTCCCCTTCACTCGCTCCAGCCCACTCATCATAATCAGCTAAATGGTTGCTACATACTGCCTGCTTCAGGTTGGCCACAAACACATTAGCTGTAGTGGAGGAATGGAGATGCTACATGACTCCTGGTAATAAACACAAAGCTGCACATGTCCCCTGGAGGACACTTCACACCACATTATGTGGAGGCAGCCTAATGAAATGAAGCTGAGAGCAAATCAAATAGAAGGTGTGGCAGAAATGAGCAAAAGGACGGAGATTAGATTGATTTCATTCAGCTATTTACACACTTAACACAGCAACTGCTTAGCTGCTGCTTCATCCTCTAAAGTCTTCTGGTTATGACTCATTGTAAATGTGTGTCTGTGTGTGTGTGCATGAGGCCTTGTTTTTGATACAGTGTAAAGGCCATTTTCCTAAAAAAAATACCACAGTGTGGGGACCACCTGCTCTTCATGGGGCCCAAACCTGGAGACCCCATAAGAAGAGATGCCGTTTTTGGGGTAGGTTTAGGACTAAGATGTAGAGTGAGGTCTCCACCAGGGGTCTCCACCTCTGGCTCTTAAGGTTAGGGTGAATTGCCAGATATTACAGGACAGTAGTAGAGGCTTGCAGAAGCAGCGTCCTGGTCTACAATGTTCACTGGAGAATCAAACTGCTAATCTAACATTTTCAGAGCAAAAAGTCTCTGACAAAACTCTCATCTTGTCTCTGGAACATTTTCTAACATCTCTGATTAGTCAGAAGAAGCTGATCCAGAAATCCTTCAATACTCACTGCTGAATGAGTCCCAAATGCACCAGTCCTCTAATGGGACTGTTATTAGTTCAGCTATGAGGGGCAGAGTGTAACATCAAGTCCTTGAAGCTGCTGTGTGTGTGTGTGTGTGTGTGTGTTCAGAACACACTGCTGATCCTTTATCTAAAGCAGAGATGAATGGTCTCAGAAATGCTCTGTCTCAAGTTAATGAGGAAGTGAAAGCTGAAATTATGCCACAGTGTTTGTATCCTGTGCCTGTGTTCTTCACATCATGTGATGCCTGACCACTGACCACTGGTCATATGGAAAGGAGACAGCAGCAACAGCCATCTGGAGACAGAAACTTTGGGTTTTCACCAAAATAACAAGACTTCAACCTTTCACTCTACGTAGGATACATGCATACAAAATATGAGCCACTTTCTGAAATGAGTGACAAACACTCTAAACTCCATGCTATTCTAATACTGCACTTGTGTTATTTGAGATTTCACTGCAGAACACACTCTACATCACGTGGAATGTAGAACTAGCTGTTGGTTACATTCCACTGAGTCTGGAGATGTTGTATAATCAGAGCAATACAGAGCCATGGCTTAACCACATCACATCAGAGCAATCTTTCAAACGGCTAAGATGGATGTTTGTGTGCTGTGCTGTGTCTGTGTGCGTGTGTTTGGTCTGGGCTTTCTGAATCAGCCACTTCCTGTCTGTCTGATTGCTGAGCTTTGTCATGACAGCCTATTGTGTGACCCAATGCTACTTGCTCAGACAACTGTCACTCGTGCAACTTAGTTTGTCAAAATACAGATACAGATGATGCTTTCAACAACAGACTGAAGTGCAGCATCTTGCTGCAAACTATGAACTATCTCAGCTTCCTCCAGTCTGCTCTGTCCCTTCTAGAACAAGGATGTCAAGAAATCATGTCTCAACATATAAAAAGGATTGTATTTACCTGTACCACTTTATTTATAAAAAAAAAAACATTGGATGGTACAATTTGTAGGGCTATAGTAATTCCTCAAATGATTACAATACTGTGATTATTAAAATTCCTCAAGGCAAATTTAGCCACCGTACTCCAGGTGGATGATTATTTGCATTGTGTCACATTCTCACTTCCGTCTATGAGTTGTTGATGAATAAGTGCTAGCATGATGATGTCCAATTTTCAAGTTCGGTCCAAAGGGATTTTCACTGATTGATGATAATGTCTAGGTTTTTATCGTTTCTCACAGGACCAATAGGCGTCCCATGAAAAACTTAGAAAAATAAATTTCCTACCATCCCGGTCGCAACATATCAGTGGCGGTACATAGCTGGCAGACTATAAATGTCTGGGCAAAGTGAGAGTTCATCTATTAAACTGACAGAAGAGTAAGACATAAATCAAAAGCTGAATTATTAGAAGTCTCTTTGTGACACTTTGTGTGTGCTTTATTATTAAATTTAATATAATTTATGATTTTTGAATAATTTGCATCCACGTTAACTTAAAAATTGAGCTATAATTGTTACAAATTAATTTACTAAACTACAGAAGTAAATTGTGTGTGCTCCGGTGGCCAAGCGATGACATTTCATTGCCAATTTTACTTATGTTTATTTGAGCAATGACAATAACATAAGTCTAAGTCTAAGTCTAAGAAAAGTAATTAGGAATGAACAAATATAAAAAATTGGGCCTATGTTGATATCCGATATTAATACTGCCAGTGTGACAGTATGTACCAATATCTTACTTTATCAAATTTTTTATTCGATTACTTCATTACTAAAATAATTGTTTACAACAGTCCTAATTAAAATAATTTACTCTCTGCTTCAACAGATTATCAAATTAATCCATTTACACATCTCACAAGCATCTTGAAAAGATTTGAATTCATCAATTAAAATCTTTACATAAATTTGATTTTAAAAAAAGGCTTAAAAGGGGCAATTTACTTCCATACCGTTAGTTCCAGAGGCTCTAATTGTAGTTAATACTTCCATTGTTACATTCATATTAAATATATGAAACTGCAGTTCTTAATTTTAATCTATTATCTTGTCATGAATCCGACGTGATAATTTTATTAATTCTGATGCCTAAATGTAGGCAAATAAATGAGAAACATATTTAAAAGTTTGACATGCACATGGTACCCTGCCCCCCATCCACACCCACAGCCACACACACATGATCATTGTGTTCAAACGAGAGTATCTGTGTGTGCAAAAGAAAGAATACATTTCTCTGCACCAGCCTGCCTTTTATAACCTCAGAAAATTTCCATAGGTCATGACCCCCCATCCACCCCCCATCTGCCCATTCTGGTCAGACCTTTGTCTGTACCAGATGTGATCGATTTATGCTGAGAATGGGGGCTCACAGCCACAGACACGCATGACCCCATCCACCCCCCACTCCCACCGAAACAACTAGGGGATTGGTAAGGTTGCTATCTGCCCTGCTCAATTGTTTCCTCCTATATCCAAACTGGAGTGTAAGATGAGCAACACATACCAAATGCTCCTTATAACATACATACTCACACCCACGTGCACACCCACACACTGCTTTATTCAGAGCAGAGTGCAGATGAGGAGCCAGACAGGACTGCAGTCAGTCTGGTTTTAAAAAGCCCAGACGTTCTACAGTGAGCCTTTACTCTCTAACTTTAATAGCCCACTAATAAACAAGGATATGTAGTTCCTGTACCTGCAGAGAGCTTCAATTGTTCCAACCAATCATTATGAAAACTATTTAATACCACAAATCCTGCCTGTCAAGAGAAACAGCTGAGACCAATGGACAAAGAGATGGACAGACGGACGGACCAGCCCGTGGAGGACAAGGTAGAGCATCTGTCTGCTCTTATAAATATACAAAAGGCTGACCTAAAGGATAGACGGCTGCTCCAGCCCACACACAACTTACACCCAGACTTGCATAACTTAGTACCTTTTAAGGAAAAAAGATTCAACAAATAAGGTCAAACAAATTCCAGGCAGCCTCTTTAAGACAACCACCTCATGTTGTCCTACAGTCTCCAAGTTAACCAGATCTGGTTTCTGTTACCAGGTCAGTCCTCAAATGGAATGCTAGAGAAGAACTTCCATTAAGAACTGACCAATCAGAGCCAATCATCAGCAGCATCTTATCTATCCATGTCAATGACAAATGAAATTAAAGAACACACACACACACACATAGAGAAAGAAGTTGGCAGAATTGAGATGGGAATGTGGGATGTGAGCAGCAGAGGTGGGAATGTTTGAGGCAGATGAGTTGTGGCTCAGCCAGGCTGTCTGGGTCCTGCAGCGCCATCCCACTGTCCCACTGTCCCCTCCTCTGTCCTCAGCCCAGTTGTCTCTGTTACACCCAGCAGGACGTCCACGGTCAGCCTCTTGTTCAGGTTTACTAAAGGCTCTGAAGTAGATACCAGCTGCTTCACACTTTGCTGTCAACATTGAAGCTAACTCAAGATGGTGTTTGTCAAAGGGAACACTGGCAGCCATGTTGTCATTTCCTTCCAAGAGTTCCTAGTGTTTGGACAACCAGAAACACATGTGATCCAGAGATATTTTCTATTGAACATTAAGTGATAGGTTAAAATCCAGTTATGTCCAGATTAGCACTGAATGATCAGCTGAGGAGGAGATCTGAAACACCTGATTGACCTCAGGTGCTACTATGATCACACCCAGCAACAGGGTAAACCACACCTAGCAACGAGATCAACCACACCTAGCAAATGGGTATATGCTTTCTACAAAAAGCATAATAATAATTATCTTCAGCCTGAATTAAGTCAAGGTAAAACCATTCTAAGGATAATCTGATCTGATGGAAGGTGTCCAGAATGAGAACAATATCTACCTCTGTAGAAGCAGGCTTACCTGAACTTTTACAAAGAGAGCCCGTCTCTGTGGAGCTCAAACATTCATTTACTCCTGGGCTTCATTACTGCATTTGTCCCTTTGGATCCAGCAGCTACTAGCATCTAGAAAACCCTTCGAATTAGTTGTGGTTCCTGCACCTGGACAACAGGCAGCCGGGGTCGCCCACATGCCGGACATTCCTCCACTTTGAGACACTGAGCGCGCTGACACACACACACGTACACGCACACAAGGAAAATGCTACACAAGCATTTGGTAGAATCACATAACACATGCAATGTTGTCTCCCAGCAGAAGCAACAAAAACATCCCAGATAACATGAGAAAAATATTCATCTACTTTCACATAATGCAGTCAGATGAGGTCACATGTAGAGATGAACAGGTAGTCAACAGGTGACATGAGCAAGATGGAATCAAACCTACAACCTTGTAACTGCACCATGACTACAATCCCCACTTAGACAGATGAAATGTCCCATGAACACATAAGAGCCACTGCATCACATTACTGATCACCACATCAAATCACTTTTAGTTTTCTTTTTCTCATGCAGCAGACGCATCACATCTGAAAACTGCCTGTAACCATAGCAACAACCAGCCCAAAGCACCTTGTTTTGAGCTCAGTTGGAAAAAGAATCCCAAAAAGACTAAAAGAATGAGATAGGGAACAGAAATGGAATAATCTTGGACTCGTTCCATGTTTGTTTAAATCCTAAACTCAGACCTGTAAGGAAACTGAAACCCATTTCAACATAAGACAAGTGGCAAACGGTAGCAGAAATTCACTCAGGGTAAACACGGGGAACGTGAACAAAAGTTGAACATTCTTCATCTAGATGTGCCCAGGTAAGTGCATCTACATGCAAGAGCTTACGGACAAGAGACTCCACGCAAGTTCCATAGCAGATAAGTGGACTGTGTGCCAAGTCCAAGGATGAGTGAACTCTGGCATCAGTTACCTGCCAGGCTCATGGTCCGGTACAGCGTGCAATATTAAGCCCGGTCAGGAGGAGCGAGCCAGAGAAACGCTGGTTTAAAAGCCGAACGAGACAGTCTGAATGAACCTGTGTCGTAAAACTGTAGCAACTGAACACGGCAACACAACAAACATGTCTGTACCTAAACTGTAATCATCCGATGGAGGTTTACCAGCTTGGTGAACAAAACTTCAAACAATTGGCTGTCACCGTCTTACTGACAGTCCACAATCACTGAGGTGTTTAATCAACAACTAAATACTAACAGTGAAACAGTGTGCACCAAGACGAGTTGCTTAATCACTGAACAGATGATGCCCTTTAATCTAATTAATAAACCAGAATTTCAAAGGATCCTGCAAACATTCGACACCCAGCACACAGTAAGCTTGCACTTTTTTCCCCTCTAAGTCCTGCCTGGCAGTATATATAGCCAGTATATTTTATAGGGTAAATTTGTTTACAGAGACATCACAATCTATTTCACTTATTTATAGTCTGTTTATGTATTTTGAATATTTAAAATGTCTTCGAGTTCCAGTGTTAAATGTTCTGTAGAAATGAGTTTATTGATCTTTTAGAGAGTGTGCTTGTATTTAGGGCTGTAGCGATTCCTCGAATGATTCGAGTACCTCGATTATTAAAATTCCTCGAGGAAAGTTTATCTGCGTTGAAGCTTCACTAAATTATGTTTTATTATTTAGCGCACCATGTTCCGGTTTTTAATATGGACACAAGAGTTATAAATGGCTGGGCAAGGTGAGAGTTAATTTATTAAAATGACTGAAGACGAATACATAAGCATTGACATTTTTTATAAGCGTATTTGTGGGCCTGCCTCATTATTATTAAATTGAATATAATTTCAGATTTCTGCATAAATTTTCTTCAGGTTAACTTAGAAAGTGAGCTATTATTGTTCATTTTCTAAACTACAGAAAAGTGATTGTTAAGGATGCTCAAATATGAAAAATTGGACTGATGTTGATAGTAACACTACTGTTATGCTAGATTTACCAATATTTTATTTCATTAATTCTTTTTATCCGAGTACTCGATTAATCGAAAGAATAATCGATAGAATACTCAAATACTAAAATATTGGTTTATAACAGCCCTACTTGTTTTGTGCTTCATGCTCCTTAAACAGATTCACTTTTATTCACTGTGATATGAAGAATCATCACATGGCCTACAAACCCTCCGTAGCTGAAAACTATTTTTATTGTTGCTATTTTAGACGATTTAAAGGACAAAATATTTCAGAGTCCAGACGTCTGGTCCAGGACAGTAGTGAGCTGGCTGTGCAGAGGAATTAAGTAATGATGACATGGTGCAAACAGAGGAAGTCAGCCAGACGTGAGTCATTCTCTGGACATCTACAGGAGCAGATCCTCTCTGGTAGCTCTGGAAGCAGTTTGTGTTAGCATGAGGAGAATCCCACGTAGCCCACCGATGCTGTGTGTGGGGGTGTGTGTGTGCGTGTGTGTGAGTGCTGGTGCTGCTGCAGGGTGTGGTGCTGAGCAGAACATGACGGCGGAGCCAGCAGAGATCTGATGCTTTAGATCAGGGCAGCATCTCCTGGCTCTGTTCCCGTCAGAGACAGCATGCTGGGCTCCAGTCAGGTGGAGATGGCCGAGCTTCATGCTGCCACACACCAACCTGCCATGACAGAGCTGATGCTGGACAAAGACGAGGAATTCCCTAGCTCCCTCCCTAAATTGAACCAACAGATCAATTTAAGAGCCAGCAGCTGCTTCGACTGAGATTGTTCTGCTTGCTGATGGAAAACCTCCCTCCTCCATTCATGCTGACGCTTCCTCACCCGCCCCGTCTCTCTTTCTCTCTACACAAAGGAAACATGTTAGTCTCCAAATTAGTTAGAGAAAATCTAGACTGTCTTTTTATATACATGTTCATGTGAGACACATTGGGTCTGGAGAAGGGAAAACTCCTCAGCAGTGTGTAAACACTCACTGGAATGTGCCCAGACTGAGATGCAGACACTTATTATATCTCCAAGGAAATGAAATGTTGCTCATCTATAACCCAGATAACGCCGGACCCTTCACAGTCTTCATATTCTTCCAGCTAAATTAGAGCAAACCGAGCTCTGCTCTCCACTGTCCACAGAGATCCACGCTTACAGAAATGTGTGTGTTCACTGGGATTACCAGCAGGTTCTACTGGGAGGTCACTGGTTGGGATCCTACAATCAACACTTACAGTGAAACTAAACCAACATATCTGCAGAGTGTTGATGTAAACATCTGACAGGAAGTTCTTAGCTTGTCTCATCGTTTTTTAGGACACAACAACTGTTTATTCTGGTTTAGATCAAAACCTAGTATATTCTGCAAACAAAAACATGATCTGTGAAACATTACTCTGTCCTGTAAAAACATAAAAGGCCTATTTCAAATAGCCTTATGCATTTTACCTAAAGATGCAGGGTCACATATAAGAACCTTCAACAAAACAGTAATATGCTTAAACATGATTAATCAACCAAGTCAAAACAGTTTTTATCTGCTTTGTGCCAAATTACACCAAGGTGAAAAAAGTTCTGTATTATTTCATTTTAACAAGCACTATTACCGGTATTAATTAACATTTTAAGTTCGTTAGTGGGTTTTATCAATACACTCTGTACATTAAATACCTTGATATGCCTCAAAATGAAGATGAGTTGGACTCACCTGCTATAGCCCAATCAGAAGCTAACTTCAACTCAGAGCCGAACTGAACAAGGAAACCTGCTGAAAATCAGCCCTCTGGTGGGTATTAAACAGTAACAACTGGTTCATGAGTAAACAGTAATCATTATTTAATAGCTCGTTGGATATCAAAGAGAACTCGAAGCTTTCTGCAATACCCACAACAACGCCGTGGGGCGAAATGATGAGATGTGAAATGAATAACTGCGATAAGTTAGAAACAATCGCTTCGCACTGAATTCTACACACACACACACACACACACACACACCCACACCCACACTCAGGTATTCATGTATGGGGAGCAACATCTGGAGCTGAAATGTCTACCCGAAGCAACGATCCGACCACAAAGTCAATAACCAACATCTACCTCACAGAATCCAACATCACATGAGAAATCCAGATAACTTTGTGTTAGCTAAACTGCCTCCAAAACCCCTGAACAACAGCGGACCCGAACCCCTCTTTGTGGACGAACTGAGTCCAGACACCACTCAGCCACAGCGCGAACAGCAACACGGCTTTTAACTCCGGGTTTGATTAAAGCTCCCTTCTTGTTTTACCCCATCAGCCAGACAATAAACATTCCTGAGACAGGCGGCAGCGGGCTGGCCACAGACCCTGCGCCATCTTAGTTGCATACACTCCGCTTTTTACGGGCTTCTTCAACAAAGAGCTTTACTAACGGAGCTCTCCGGGCAGAAAGCGAAACCCACAAGAACACTTTAAAGCGGAACGAACAGCTCCAAAATCTCCACGGAATGACTCTTACCGTTAATATCATGTAACCTTGTCCAGAACAGCAGGACCAGCAGAAGGCATGCTATTGCATCCATCGTGGCTACAGACCAGACTGGCACCCGTCTGCTAACTTCTCTAAGCTCAGAGGATGGTTAGCGCCTATTGGCTGACAGAGCGTCTAGTCCCGCCTTCACAGCGCCTGTTCCAGTGAAGGCATAGGCTGATTGGTTGAGGGACTAACACCCCGTCCCATTGAATTAGAACCGTATCACCCCTGTAAACAAACACTTGCAGTTCACTGTAATGGCAACATTTTAATCCAAAAATGTGTTATATGACTCAATTCAAAATCATCCAAACTTTACAAGACAAACAGCTCTAATACATTGTTTGTCTTATTACTCTAAAATGTTATAGTAATAACTATGTGTGTGGGATGAGAGGGGGTTGTGTGGGGGTGGGCGTGCGTGGGGGTGTGTGGGTGTGTGGGTGTGTGTGTGTGTGTGTGTGGGGGTGTGGGGGTGTGTGTGTGTGTGTGTGTGTGTGTAATCTAAAAGAAAAGATTCAAAAAATCTAAAATCGATGGAAAGTTTTGGGATAGGATATTTATAATTTATTTCCACACAGTCAAGGTCGAAATTGAAAACATCCAGACTTGTCTTGAGGACACAGGATTGTCACACACGCATTTTCAAGCCAGGAAAAGATAAATATAAGTAACAGTGTCTCTACAAGTCAACACATAAACAATTGACACAGTCACTGGCTGCCACAGCATTTGCTTGATAAGATATTTACAAGTACAACCCTATTTTTACTAACACAAAATCCCAGCAATTTCTGTAGATTTAAATACATCAATTGACAACTATCATTATATCATCACTAATTTAGCAACCTCCCAGATCAATCAGGTATTCTGGTTCTGTATCTCTGTTTCCCCAGAACCAAATATGGAAAGCAGCATCCATTAAATTTGTATGCTCCTCTAATCTAGAACAAATAATAATTTAAAATAAAACTGCAGAAATGCTTTAAATAAAGGATAAATTCACACTTGTTCAGAGTTCCTTCCAATAAATAACAACTGGAACATCAAAAGGTCTGTTTTTTTAACCTTTCATTTATTTCCCTGACTTTGCTACTTGTAATGTTTTAGCTTGTTTGTTGTTTTATTTTCCTTTTAATCATATGAAGCACATTGAATTGACTTGTTCCTGAAAATGTGCTATAGGTCTAAAATTGCTTTGCCTTGCCTCCTAATAGGAGAAACAAAATCTGAATATTATTTTAAATTGATTTCGAAACTTTAATGATAAAAGAAAATTGGGAAACGCCTCAAATCAAAATTGGAGAAACAGATGTGACTGATAGCCATTCTAATAAACATGTTCTTTTTGTTTGGTAGCACCTCAACCTGAATTCTAGAATCTAGGACTGCATTCTTGGAAAAGGACATCTTACCAGTAGTGAACCCATAGTTTGGGAAATTTTACTGCACAAGCAACAGGAGAGTTCACTCCTGCAGTCTATTTTACGGTTTTGGAGAAAGAATGAAAGAAAAACCAAAAGCTGACATAGAACTGCACCCTGCAGCATGACAATAACCCAAAACAAAATAAAATCCAAGAACTGGTGAGTATTAAGTCATGAAAGACGGGAAAAGTCAAAGCTTAGATCTTGATGACCATGGGGTGACTTTAAACAGTCGGTACATGCTAGAAACCTCTTTCACCAACATGGCAAACATTGACACAGTCTCCTGATGTAGAAAAGTCTACTAAAAACAGAAGCCAATGAATTAATCAGCAATATGACTGCAAACAAAACAGTTAATGAAGCTGGATACTGACTGCTTTCAGGCAAGGATATTCTTTTGCATCACACAAACACATGCACACACACTAATTAAGTATTTGAAACAGTTTGGTATTTCTTGTTTCAACAACTTTACCACCAAGGTGTTGAATGACTCGCCCAGTGATCAGGATCGTCTGCACTGTTATGATTGATTGATTTGTAATGAGCTAGACATTCATTACAAACCAAACAAAATTAAAACTGGTAAAAATCAATATGCACTTGGCCTGTACCATGAGTGCTGCAGGTTTTGTACGTTAATGTCTTGTAACTCAACAGGTCTATTTGTTTGTTTGTTGAGAGATATTTCATGCCTTCAAACACGCAGAGAGGAGCATAGCTGAAAAATACTGAGAGGTCTGGGTTGCTTTCAAAAATGGTACTCAGCCATAATGACAGGATAGCATCAGGATCAGTCTTGGTGCTAAATTTCTAAATGTTTTTGTCTCCTTGTTCCATCTAGACATGCACAAAGAATCAGAATCCTGAGTTTAGATCAGGGAACAGACTGTTTCATCCAGGGACCCTCCTTTACTCCATCATATCTGGTATGCTGGAGGAGCTCTGACTGTTATTCTACTCCTCTGTTTTTATCTTAGACATAGTTCCATTCTCACAAAGAACTGCAACAGTGCATTTTTCAGATCAGTGTAAAAACACATAAAATGTATCTAACTTCACATTCCTTTACCATGTGGAGAACTCAGTGTACGGAGAAAGATCAAAATCAATTATGTTTAAATATTAAACTGGCTTACCAGCTCTATAAAACAAAACTATGTGTACACATATATAGACCCACCAAACTTCACATTTCAAATTCTCTCCTTTCTTCTGCTCCTTTCGGTTGCCCTCTCCTTACATTTTCAGTTTGAGCCAATTTATCAGTTATTCACAATATGAAATATGGAGACCTTCAAACAACAACTTGTCACATAAATCTTTCTTGTCATTAATTATTTGGTTAAGTCAGAGAGAAAAAAAATATTTAACCTAAAAAAATGTAATTTCCTAAGAGCAGTTAAAACTTGCCTTACAAACTAAGTGACTATAGACACATCTTTCAGGTCTTGTGAAATGTCCTGATTCTTTTCCAAAGAAAATATTAAAGAATTTTCAGAAAATCTAGAGAAATATGGATAAGTTTAAATATTCTAAGAAAATTCGACTGCCTTGAATGAAAGGTAGAGATTTAGAGGCGATATCAATCCTTTGTACAGCACTGATTATTCACTTCAAACAAAAACTACCTTAGTTAGTTATAGTTTAAGTTTTAGGATATGATTGGTTTGTAAAGGTGATTCTCATGAGTTTACTTTCAATAGACTCATAATTTAAAATTAAATGTCGAGAGATTAAAGTACCTCGGCATAATGTCCATTTTCTCAGTTAGTTCAATTTGTTTAACAATAAAATTGTTTACTCAGATGAACCTTGCCAACTGGTAACTACATGATACTCATTGCCCAAGAAGAAAACAACTGATAAGAACCTGCACTCTGTCCTAAAAATAAATAAAAAGGAAAATGAAGTGATTTTATGAACTGAAGAACACAATGATGGTGACTCTAATTTAAATGTTATGTGCAGCACTAGAAACTGCACCCAGTCCTGTGTGTGAGGAGGTTTTTTTTTACTGAGTTAACATAGGCAAATATAGGCACTGTGATTTTTAGCTTGCACACAACTCAGCTATCACCTGTTAGAGAAAAGGAAAAACAAAGCAACACTTACGCTGTCATATTGCATAAAAAATATCCGTGAACTCTAAAAAACAGCTACTGACCTTTAAACATCCAACAGGCAGATAAGTTGACTCCTAAAGAGGGATTTCTCTGGTCTTGGTGTTATTTCTGTTTGTCTATCAACATCCAGAATGCACATTTCTAGGAACAGCAGTGGAGAAGAAGTCAAGGCTGTGAAGCCAAGGCTGCCTCCATCTGAAACAATCTGTTCTCAACCTTCTGATTAAAATTTTAGTGTCAAAAGTTTTACAGCAACTCATCAACCCGATGTCATGAAAAAAAAGACGTGTTTGGCTCCATGTCCAACTTGTCACTATTTAGGCCACATGACAAAATCCTTGACTTTCAATATTCAAACATGGAGCTCCACTTCTCTACATGTAGCCCTTTTTAAACATTTAATTTTGAATGTTAACCAAATGCCCTTTCAAACAAATAGGACTAATTTAACAGGGACAGAGCAAAGATGAAAACTGAGAGATTCTAAGTTGAATGTAATGTAATGATTGTAAGTTGAAATAATGGCACAAATAATGAATGTTTATTTGTTTTTGAACAAAATTTAAAACAGAAAAAGAACAGAAACAATAAAAATAAGTAAAAGAGACAATCAGGTTGAAAAAAGAATAAACTTATTATTTACCCTGTACATTACCCTAAAATGATTCCTTTATTACCATAAAATTTATTACCATGTTACATGTCTTTTTATAGAAAAAACAGGCTTAATATACATAATATACAATGTGCACTGGTAAGTAATTACTAAATTGCATCAATATAAATGATTCATAAATGTATCACATACACCATCAACATTATAATAACTAATAAATAACTACCAAACTGGATATAACCACTAAGGATATATTTCAACAATGTATAAGCCTAAGTTTTCACACATATTAAAGGGGCCGTGTCAGTGGCAGATTCTGATATGGGCAACATGGTTTGAGCTGATAGAACGGCAACAGTAACTCAAATAACCACTTGTTACAACCAAGGTATGCAGAAGAGCATCTCTGAATGCACAACAAGTCGAACCTTGAAGCAGCAGAAGACCACACCAGGCGCCTCTCCTGTCAGTTAAGAACAGGAAACCGAGGCTACAATTCACACAGGGTCACCAAAATTGGACAGTAGAAGATTGGAAAAACGTTGCCTGGTCTGATGAGTCTCAATTTCTGCTGCGACATTCAGATGGTAGGGTCAGTATTTGGCATCAACAACATGACATCATGGATACATCCTGCTTTTTTTAAATGGTTCAGACTGGTGGTGCTGCAGTGGTGTGAAGGATACTTTCCTGGCACGCTTTGGGCCCATTAGCACCAATTGAGCATCTTGTCAACGCCACAGCCTACCTGAGTATTGCTGCTGACCATGTCCATCCCTTTATGACCACAGTGTACCCATCTTCTGATGGCTACATCCAGCAGGATAACGCACCATGTCGTAAAGCCTGAATCATCTCAGACTGGTTTCTTGAACACAACAATGAGTTCACTGAACTCGAATGCCCTACACAGTAACCAGATCTCAATCCAATAGGAAACCTTTGAGATGTGGTGGAACCAGAGATTTGCATTGTGGATGTGCAGCCGACAAATCTGCAACAACTGCGTAATGCTATCGTGTCAATATGGACCAGATCCTCTGAGGAATGTTTCCAGTACTTTGTTGAATCTATGCCACGGAGGATTAAGGCAGTTCTTAAAGCAAAAGTGGGTCCAACCCAGTACTAACAAGGTGTACCTAATAAAGTGGCCGGTGGCTGTATTTAGGCCTATATGTTCAACTAATTGTGGATCCCTTGAAGGTTTTCTATGGCAGTAGTGATATTTATTTACCAGTAGCTTGACAGGAAGAGGGGGGGAGAGAGAACGAGAAGACATGCAGCACATGGTCCCAGGCTGGGAATCAAACTGGGCACATATGTGGTGCCATTCTGAGTCATGCCAAGAACAGACACTTTGATTTTAAAGGTTTTATCGGCTCTAGTGGCCTTTATTTGAGGGTGGTCAAACAGAAAAGTTTGTGAAAGAGGAAGGAAAGATGTGGAAAAGGTCAGCATGCTGGGACTCAAACCTGTGACTGGGGGCCTCTGTATGAGGGGTCACATGCTCTGCCACACTGCCCTCACAGCGCCCCAAACAGACACTTTTAAATGGGAGTCTAGACTCAGAGCTGAAAAAAAAATAAATAAAAAATACAGCAACCATTTTTACTTTTCTGTAATTATGACTCTATTCTGAATTACAGAATAGATGGTAATTATTTGTTACTGGGATGCATTATAAACTATGTTGGTTACAAGTGGTTGGTTGTAAATTTATTATGTATTTTTACATAAATGGCTAAAGAGGAGTGAAAGGAAGCAGACTTTGTCATCAAATACAAGCAGTGGTTGATGTGGCTTATTTCTGCAAACATGGACTGTGCTCTGTTTGCCAAGTTGAAGTCCTTTCTAAAATTAGTGAAACTATTAAATGAAATGATTTGTGTTGTTGTGAAAATGATGAGGAAGATGAAGTTGTAACTTTAAAACAAAAAGAGGAGTATCATTATCAAGTTAAATCAAGGGCGAGATTCTTTTGGTGAGTGGAGTGCAATTCAGTTCACAAAAACAATAAACTAATAGGTGAAGTCTGAAGTGCTAAGGTTTTACGAAGCGGTACTCGTTTCTCTCACTGCAGAGATAAACATCAACAAAGAAAAGCTACTAGGATCAAAAAGAGATGGAAAGAAAGTTCAGAAGTATCCAGTTGAAAATCAAAAAATCAGTAGAGGAGTCAAAGGTGGAGTTTAAAAATTTCTGTTTAAGAAATTCTAGAAAATGTAAGTGGAGGTGAAGTGAAAGAAATCAAATGGTTAAAAACAACAAGTAATGGAGAAAGATGTGATAGTTTTTCAGCCTTGATCAAATTCCAGGGAGAATGTTTATGGAGTAAAGTATTCATTGGATATATGAGTTATAATGTTAAACATTTGAGATGCTTCAAATGTCAAACATTTTGATATCTAGCAGCAGTTTGCAAAGGAAAGCAATGATGTGGAAGGTGTGCTGGTGAGCATGAATATATGAAATGTGAAAGGGCAGCTAAAGATGAAAGACTGTAACTGCGGAGGAGAACACACTGCTGCTTATTGGGGGTGTGAAGTTAATAAAAGACAACAGGCAATCCAAAGAGTGATGCTTGCTCAAGGGATTACTTATGCTGACGCTGCAAAAAAAAAAAAAAATCAATGAGGAAGGCTGAATCTAACAGCAACATAAAATGTGAGACCAAAGGCTTGTGATGGATGTTCTAAAATTGCTAATGTCTCATTGATAGTAAACAAAAAAGATATTGTGCTATTTATGGTGGAAGTGATTCATTGTCGGCTCAAAAAGTAAAGAAAAGCAAAAAGATCAAAATTACAGTGAGGGCTGCATAAAAGCATGTTGGTGTTGAGCTGGATAGGAAGTTGTTGGAAGGTAGCTTTCAACAACTTCCTTTTGAAAGCTGCTGAAAACAGAACTTCTGAGTAACACATACTCAGAAGTTCTGCCTTGACATAAGAATATTTCAGTGGAATGTTAGAAGCATTATCTCGATTGGGCAAGGTTTTAATTATTCCATTTCAGAATTACTATATAAACCTCAGGTTACTTATATTCAATAAACTTGGTTAAAACTAGAGATAGACAAAGGTAATGGAAGAGGTGGAGGAATGAGGATATTTATACAAAACTATATATTCTGTAGTGTAGCTAATATGAAAATAACATTTATATAAACAGGTATGGATGAAGTAATAAATATAATGCATGTAAAGACTTAAAGAGGTAGCATTATGTTTATTATAGCACAATCAAGTAACTATGCTAACTATCATTGAATCCAAAATCATCCAAAGAACAGAGACAAAATTCAGATTTTAGAACTTTATATAGTAATAATAAAAATGAAAACAATAACAGATGGAGGAATACATGGTCGGGGTTCCCTGCTACAGAGCTGCCCAACACAATAATACTGATAGAGATAGCAACACATTATGCTGTGCAGGCAGACAAACACGGGAACAAGACAACACACACTGGAGTACACACCTGGAATTAAGATATTTTCATCATGCGACATTATTATTATTAATAATAATAATAATAATACCAGCTGGTTTTACAAACATGGGGCATCATTACAAATCATTATCAAGTCTATTGCAAATACAGACATTTCTAAACAAATACAGATTTATTGCATCTTCAATAATACTTCATATAAGACTATATGCAAGGCATCCTGTGAAAAAAAAAAAAATCTTCTCCAGCCCACATGTGCTATAGGTAGGAACTAGCTGATTGTCCTTTTGTTATTTTTAATGGCTTCTCATTCTTAATCTACAGAGACAGTTCGTTCTCTTCAGAGATATAGCACCAACAAAGGGACAGGAAGTCCAGCCTTTATATGGTCATGGACCATTCACCTGGTGATAAACACAAGGAGAGGCTTTTGTTTGAGATGGTGCTCATCAAATATAAAACAGTCTTTAGCTACAATCAGAATTCACTGATGTACCTTCACACATTCAGACTGCAGTTCTTATTTTTAAACTTTCTGAGCCCCACATCAGATGAGGCGTTGGCTAAAAGTTCAAAGTCACCATGAAAAAAATCATCAACTGTGTCTTTATCAGGTGACCTGAAAAATGTTGTAAAGTCTGCAGCAGAATCGGGCCTGCTTTCTTCATCAGTTTAGATTAGTATGGAACAACAGCAGTGCCACAAAAAAGATAAAATATGAGGAAATACACTCTATAAATAAATTAATGTGTAAATAAAAGTACAAAACAATTAAAGAAGAAAATACCTATAAGAGCAAAATGAAGATATAAGAGAAAATTGAAGACTGAAAATATATATATTTTTTGCTACTGTGTAAAACAAGCATAGATACACAGCTATGAAGAATGGTGCAACTTGAATGTGAATTTATTAGCCCCAGGAACAGATATTTCAATGATTTAATATGAGGAGAATTCTAAAGAGCAACATAAAGTATTACTCACAAGCTAACCAATAAGTTCCACAAGCAATACAGCTGACATGCTTCATACAAGCCATATGCTGTTTATTACAACTACCAGGCTTCCTGTGTCTGCTGAGCTCTGATGTTTTACAAGCAGACACTCCAGCAAGAGCCTGCAATACATCACTGCACTTATCATGCTACGCTTAATGAAAATTAAATCATTTACAAAATCATTCTGAGTGCCAAGAAATCCTCTGGAAACTTGACAAAGCAATGACATTTCTTTTGTCTGTCAGTACAGTTTTTCTCACCAGGAATGAATAAATCCCTTTTGCTGTTTCAAATTATTTTAGCTCATTTTTCAAATGAGCTAAAATAAACGTTTACTTAAATTTTTTTGTTTTTATTTTTCTACATCTTGAGCTCATAAGTTTTTTTAAAATGTCGGTCTTTGTTTTTATCATTTGTTTTCTACTGTTCTTTCCATTTTTCTGCAGCACTTTTGTTGATCTGAACAGAAAGGTTTATTTGAGATCAGAAAGGAAATATAAGACAGTAAAATAAAAGGAGGTAGATCAGGAGAGACTGTGAAAACCTAAAATGTAAAATTGGAAGCTAAAATAAAAACAATTAAAAAAATATATGAAAATAATACTCAAAGTACATTAAAATAAAATTATAACGTTTCTTAAAATAACTAATAGTTGACATTAAATAAAGTTTTTTTTTTAACACATCTTTCTGTATCTACATCTATTGATTCAATGTATTGCTACTTGCATATTTCGTATTTGTATGTATGTGCTTCCTATATTTTGTGGCACTTTAAGCATTCCATAATTTTAGGGCACTTTTGTTTGATCAGAAATGGGGTCAGATTTTAAAGGCTGGATCCATTTGCTGGACCTGACCCGGTCCATAACACTGCTGAGGTTCAAACACTAGGTCCACACAGACGTCACATGCATGTGCAATGTACATGTGGTCAACACTGAGGCTTCATCACACACATGTTGGTCTGACTGTCAACACACACCCCTTCAATCACCACCAGGGATTGGGTGTGTGTTTATGTAAATACATTTGTCATAAAGATGTGCTGCAAGATGAGGTCACTTTTCCTCTATGTGTCTTGGATCTGCGACCAGACACACACGCACACAGACGCACGCAAAGAGTGTGTCATCAACCTTAACACCTTTCAAAGAGTCTGTTCCTGACATAACACTGTTGATATAAAGCTAGGTATTTCTTAGAGGTCAAGCACACTTACACACATGCACGCACCAGCACTCGCACACACACACCCTCCACTGAGGGGGAAACCCAGTGAGTAACTCATCAATTAATACTTCATAGATGGTCTATAATAAGAACTTTTTCCCCAGCTTGATTGTTTAAGACGCAGCAGTCAATGGGAATGATTGTCAGAATTGCCTCCTTGTCCTTTTCCATGGCAACCCAAACAGTCTCAGAAACAGGGCACTTTGGGGAAAAAAAAACAGGAGGAAGAATCGGCACTTAAAGCTACTGGAGTCTAGGAGTCGCCATGATGATGAGAACCAGGCAGCAGCAGAGGATCATGGGTACAGGTGCCGGCAGAGAGCCCCCAGAGTGGATGGACGAGGTTTTGATCTCAGAGCTGAGGAAGGCGGACAGCGGAACGTGAGACACCAGAGTGGGGCTAGCGTAGTTGATGAGAGAATCGATCTTCTCAGCCTCCTTACTGCAGGCCTCAACCTGAAAAACACAAGAGGTTTGTTGCTTTCTGTGGACGTCAGCACTGCACCATTCTGTTAATGTATTTTTAATTTCACTTGTCTTTAAAAACACAGGGAATAAGTTAATAATGGTTTACAGTAGGTTTGTGTAAAAAATGTTTTCACAATAATAAAAATAAACTTTTCAGAAAAAATAAGGTTGTTTATTATTATTATTTTATTTTTGCAAAAATGCTTTTTAAATGTTGGCACAAAAATAAGAAAGCATTATGGGTTGAGCAGGATGGTGGAGAGTGGAAAACATCCTCTAACCTCAGCTTTTTGTCATCTGAGAACAATCTAAGAGTATTAAAAATATTAATTTCCCTGCAAACATTTCATTCTTTCTCCCAGCAGGTTTGTAAATGAATTTATTTATTTATTTAATAAAGTATTTTTGAATTTCAATTGAAATGAATTATATCCAGTCTTCTGCACACTCGCTTACCTGATAATAGACATTTACTTTAATAACTTTTTTCATGTATATATTTAGAGATTGTTTTTGGATAAGTAATATTTTCTTCAATTTTTATAAGCTGCCTTGTTGACCAATTTTTATTTTTAATTTAGTAGTAGTAGCTTTGATTGTTAAATAAAATGCAGTATTTTCATACTGCAAATAAAGTCATCTAATTTTAAAATTATGGTTCCAGTTTATTCCATTGATCTCCAAACCAACCTGACTGACATCCCAGATTTCATCCATTCAAAACCAACAGAATATATTCGTTACACACAAGACGACTAACATACTTCAGTGTGTTACAGGAGTGTCTTAATGCTGTGAAAACAGAAATTATAATCTTAATAGTGGCTTTGCTGCAATTCTATGATATTTACATCTGCAAAGCTGATATGAGAGCAGCGGCTCATATTTACACCGAGCTTTATCTTAAAAAGGAATAAGTAAAACTACCTAGCCTCTTCAATCAGCATGCTAACAGTGGCTAACGGTTAGCCTGCTGATAGGTAAACATCTACTACAGCAGTGTTAATAGTTGATAATGTTCATCCCAACAGCATGCTACCATCACCTTACCAGTAGCTAACATTTATGTTAATGAAAAAACTGAGATAATAAAATAAAAACTGTTGATAGGGTGACTTTGAATGGCTCATTAATCTTGGGTGCCACATATTGCTATGACATGCAGCTGAATGTCTCAAACATCAGATGCTGGTTGATCACCTAAGACTAGAAGAGGCTCTTCTCATCGTCATCACTGATTCACAGAGCAAATTCCACAATTCATTCACTGATATCTTGGCTGCTTTAAACTTGCATTTTAAAGCAGCCGTTTGTAGTGGATTGCTAAAATTACAGATGACGCTAAAGTAGAGTAAGCTTTTCAGAATGCCAGGTCTGTGCTGGCATGTTGCAGCAGCTGGAACATCAGAGAGCATCAGAGAGCTTTCACACATTCCCTTTATTCCCTCCATGTTGGATTTTGCAAACTGATTTTTTGTTTGAACACTCCAACTTGAAATACAACTACAATTGCAAAATAAATGTTTAAAAGCTGCTTATATTCTAACCTCCTAATAATGGCTTAAATATCATTTTAAAAGTTTCTGTTTTATATCACAGAAAGCTTTGGAATGACTTTTGAGTGTTCATGCTTGTTTTTATAACGACTCCATTAGATACCAGGCTCAAAGCAGTCAGCTTCTTTCTCTCAGAAACAACCCACACTGAGTTTGCAGACAGTCCTTGGCATTAGAGTCAAGCTGCCATTATACACCATCCATATAAAAGCATGTACATCAGGACGGGACTAAGAGAACTCACTCAGAGCAGGTGAAACCATTTCCTGTGCTCTGCCAACAAGTTGTGCGTATGAATCACTAAAAGCTTTAATCATCTGGAGCATTTTGTCCAAAGTTTGCCTGTAAAATGAACCGCATTATAATTTGAAATGTACAAAGCACGTCAGTCTAGGAATGTTTATCAAATAATTAAAACTGGCAAATGAGGCTGTTGCTTGGCAACAGGCAAAAATAAAAGCTGAGCTACAGAGGATTGTCTTAACTGTAGAGACTGTTTATGGGCATCAACTTTAAATGCTTACATTTCTTCCTAGGTTTCTCCTCTTCTCTGTGCTGAGCCTTTGTGTTTGTGAAATCCTATTGCTCAAATTGCATCCTCCCAGCATTCATAGTACTGGACACCCCACTTTTGCTGACATGTACCAGGATTCAGATATTCCGGGTCTTTCCTCAGAACATAGGCTTGACATGAGGCACAGATTTACACATGGGTTAGTTTTCTTCTAAATTGGAAGGAAGACTTTCAAAACCTGGATCTATTGGGGGTGTTAATAATTTCATGCTTAGCTCAACATAAACAATTATGACATGATTCAGATCAGGAAAAAAAACAACAAAAAAATACAACTAAAATCCCTAGAAAACACAAAAATATTTCATCTTTGATGCCGCTGAATAATTGAAAGTCTGACAGAAATTTGAAAGTTTTACTCCATTCTTAGAAGAGCTAACATTGAGCTAGCAGCTAACACTGGATCCTGATTGGTCCAGCCAGCAGGGACAAACAGCACTACTGCTCCTAGAAACAGATGTTGCTCAGCTGGATGGAACAAGACCAAACAAACAATTTCTTTTATGAAATTGAACATTAATATCCATTAATAGTGTTGTATCCCACTGTTATGTACATTTTACAACTGTAAGAATTAATTTGAATTTGAACAAAGACATAGGATACCTTTCTACCACAGACTGAGAGTTTGTATTATATCTACACTGTGATGGACTGGTGACCCGTCCAGGGTGACCCCGCCTCTCGACTGTTGACCGCTGGAGATAGGTGCTCATCTCACTGGGATAAGTGTGTTGGATGAGTGTGTAACTGTTATTGTTAAGCTCACATTATTGTTGTTAATACCCATAATAATTCTTCAGATGTTAGTTTGTGTATCAGAAAAGGCTAAGGGCACTTATAGAAACATTCATAGCTTTCTATTTTTCCTACATTGGACATTCTCTTCATAAGTCAAATGTATTGATACTGAAATAAATGGATTCCTGAGAACAAGTTGCTGTGCCTATAAATGATTTTTAAAGACCCCAGCTGGCCTTTTTTTTTTTTTTTTTTTAGTTTGGCATCATCAACTTTAACTCACATTAATAGAGGCCTTTTAGTTTTCCACTATTATGGAAAGCAGATTATGCAGAATTTAAATGTTAGCAGAGGTGCAGTCAGTCTTTTCTAATAATAGCAGAGCACATATTTACCGAGCAAAAGACGAAAAATCTGAATAAAAATAGAGTTTCAGCTGAAAACAGCAATATACTATTAGTGCTTCTCAGCAAATGCCACTAGACATACATTTATTATTGTTTCACTAATCTCAAAACACAGAAATTAGTTTTTTTCTCTTAGGATTCAAAAGTTTTCTGTAGAACAATTCTCTGTTCCAAGTAGAAAGGCAGGAGTGGAGTCTGACTGTGAGAACATGAGAAAGAATTCAATCATATTCAGATAAAAATTGAACTCAAAAGACAAAGCAAGTAGACTTGTTGGGGATGATTCAGAATATAACTTTAACCCAGGATCACAGGTATATTTTGTGATTTAGTAAAAATTTGCTGCGGTTTGAAAATCTTCAAACTTGACTATAACAGCCGTGAAAACCATATTAGTCATGACAAGCAAAGAATAGCAAAGAAATGGAGGAAAGGTAAAGAGATAAAGAAGACAGATAAGTTCTCATCCCTCCAGCAGCAATCACTGATCATGAATATTTTTGATGAGGAGAATAATTAACAGTAAACCAGATTGTGTTGGCAAGGTGTCTGAGTCATTGTAAGTAAAACAAATTAGACACTGAAAAAGCATCAACTGTTAGGCAAAGCAACAGAAAAACTCTGGTTCCTCTCAACCATCAAACACATTCATGTTTTGTTTTCACACAGAGTGTTCTATCTTTTCCTGCTTGAGGAAAACCTGCGAATGAGATGTGGCCGCTTGTCTATATTGTGCACAGGCAGGGTGTTATTACGCTGCATCATGACCGAACCAGTTAAAAGGTAGATCCCACTGGTAGGTATGGAAAGACTGGTGGGCAATCCCAAGGAAAAAGAAAAGATTTGCTGTGTGATGCTGCAATGTCCAGACAGAATCCAGTTTCCAGAGGAATGAAAAACCTTGTTAATCTTCCTGGGGTCTCAACGGGTGGTTGTTCCATCAGACTGTCAGTTCCCAAAACCACACACACACATACAAAAAACCCAATAAAAACGCACATGGGGTCATGTGACCTAGATTATGATGTGCTGGGTTCTCCTTCGAGGAGGAAATGGAAATTCATGTTTTTTAAACACACTGCCATAATTTTGAACATAACTTTATTTGTGTATCACCTGCAGAAGTGTTGGTTGGTGATCCACTGGGGCAACAAGAACCACCAGCCTGTTGTCAATGCTCAGGTAGCCAAAGATGTCACACTGCGGCACGGAGATGTGGAGCCGGAGGATCTGCAGGACGTCGTAGACGGCCACTGGCTGGTTCCTGTTCAGCTGCACAAAACCCACCATCAAACACTCAAACTGCCACCAACCTCTTTCCTCTCTTTGAAAATATCAGCTCAGAAGTGCTGTCTGTAAAGTGTGTTCTTGCTCCATATTTATTCACTAAAAGCCTTGTTCAGAAAAAACAAACAAACAAACAAAAAAAACACTCACTACTCATTCAGCTAAACAAGACCAGGAATGTTTCAAAAAATATTTTCATAAATCTTTCATGATTTAAACCCTTCAGTCTGCAATCAGAGAAAACAAAAAATAATCTGAAATCATTATAAAAAATTATTAATATGAGAAACTAATATGAGAAAAGTAGCTTTGCATGTTTTGAGAATAAATGAAATGCTAAATGGCCAGCATGTGCACGGCGCTGTATTAAGGCTGAGATCTGCTTCTCTACAGAGACGTAGCCAGTCGACCAGCTAAGCTGAAGCTTGTTTGCTGGAACTCTCTTCAAGTAAGAGGTGTCCGGGCTGAGATAAAATAGCTTAAACAACTTAAGTTTTATGTTTATTGTGCATTTCACTGTACTGGCATTAATGCTTCAAACTGTTCCAAGCGCAGCACACTTACTGCATGCTGCAGCTGAGACTAGCAGTGATTGAACAATTCAAACTGAATTTAAGTTTGATCACTCATTAGGGCCAACGGTCTAAACATCTTTTATAAGGCCACTAACTGAAGAAGAGTCATTTTGTGTGTTTAGTCAATTTTACCAGAGTTTCCCTTCTAGCTCAGTTAGAGGTAGCTAGAGATATTTTCGGACTCCTTTATTCCAAACTGTTTTTCCTGATTGTGTATTCAGCTGTAGAGATTGTTTAAAACAGCAAAACATGAGATTCTTCATGCTCATTTAAGACACATTCCTATTGAATTTTTCCAGCATTTTTACAGCTGTGACTGATGAATAGATTAACAATCAATTATCCAAAAGGTTTTTAAATTCTAATTTTGTCAAAAATTAATAAAGCATTACTTTATCAAAGTAATAGACATTTTTTTCACAACATTGCTGTGATGATTTATGCCACATTAAATTGGGATGAAGTTTGGAACGCACTATTAATCATAAACTAATTGTAAGTCTCAAAAACACTGGAATGAGAAATCATTCCAGGAAGAAGAAAATAACAAATATTGACTCAGGCCCGGCGAGTTTCACAGGTGTGTTAGAATTATGGTAGCAAACCAGCAAAATGCAAAGAATTTTGCACAGTTTTTTCCCCCAAACTAAGCGAGTGAGTTGAGTAATGCTGTAGAATGCAGGTGATGTTAGCTAAATGATGTCTCGCTAATGCCAACATATCATATTAAGATTGTTAACATGTATAGACTACTGATGTTATCGATGTTCTAAAGTGGGTACTACAGGCAGGACCGGCCCAAGGCAAAGCAAACTAAGCAGCCACTTAGGGCCCCAGGGCCACTAAGGGCTCCCCTCAGTGGCCCTTTTTTTTTTCTTTTTAGTAATAATTTCTATTGTTGCTGAGGCAAAAACTCGGATGTGGGAGGAGTTTGGAGAGGCCATGGAGAAAGACTTCCGCACGGCTAGTCGAACCTCGGGTTCAGGAAGAGCAGTGTAGTTTTCATCCTGGTAGAGGAACACTGGACCAGCTCTATGCCCTCAGCAGGGTTCTGGAGGCTGCGTGGGAGTTTGCCCAACTGATCTATATGTGTTTTGTGGACTTGGAGAAGGCGTTCGACTGTGTCCCTCGGGGAACCCTGTGGGGGGTTCTCCAGGAGCATGGGGTACTCCCTTTGATACGGGCTGTAGTGTATCAGGCCATATCAACACACCGACTGTCGATGAGTCATGGTTAATAATAAACATGGTTATTTTATTTGTTACATACAGGTTTGTTTATGTATTTATATTAAAGCAAAACCTTGTTTACCCTGCCTTCCGAAAACAAGCCCCCCCTTCTAAACTCGTCTGGAGACGTCTGGGGCTACATTGACTCCTAAAAAAATGATGCATTGGCTAATAACATATAAAACTGATGCCATTTTTTAGCTGTTTTTCATTTTATCACAGGTATGAGACAAAATATTTAAGCCAAACCATGACAATTTGCCATGCCAATGGGTTTGACACATTTTGGAGTTATGGCACCCCCAAGTGGACACATTAAGAAATGACAACCTCCAAAATGCAAACTCGTTTTGTTCTTTAGTGTTCTTTCAGTGAATAAAAATAAAGAAATATTTTGAATAAAAAAAAAATACTTGTTGTGAAAAAACTAGTTAATCTTTATTTAACCAGAAAGAAAAATATACAATTTCAACCGTTAGATATTTTACAATTAACTTTGTCCTATTTATTTTGCAGTAATACAGATGCACATAGTGTGCTTTTTTTTTTTTTTTTTTACATTATTCTTCTCAGTTGTACATTTCTTTGATTGGAATGTGCTATTTTCAATAACTGCACAGTATTTTGTCATGGAGTAAATATGTATTCTAGAGTTTGTTATTGTTTAGATTTGATGTTTTTTTGTGTAAGTATACATAATTTGACTTGCCTAACACTTTGCTGTTGATACAACTGAGTTTCCCCACAGAGAGACAGTAAAGGCAACTTATACTCTATTTCATAGGTTTTAAAAAAAGTCACAAAAATTTTGATTTTCTTCTTGAAGAAAAAAAATGTATATGCTGTTTATATCAGTCACAGGTAATTTAAAGTATTTGCCTAAGATTCACTTAGGCAAATAAGGTCAGGAGCATACAGAGGATTGAGTTTGTGGAGTTGTCAGATTGAATATCTCTGCTGATATGGACAAGAGGAAACAGATGGACCCTACAGCTCAGTTGGAAGCCCCTCATACCTTTGAGAAAGTGTTAATCTGCTTCTGGCTCCAGAGGATCTGCAGCATGCTGGCACATATGGGACAACAGGCTCCTGGAAAACAAGTCAAACATCAGAGGCCACACTGTCCCTTGTGAACTCTTCTAGCTACTGCCTGGTGTTGCTATGCTCACCAGGTGGGATTATGGGGTGGCAGCCTGGGCTTGATATTGGTGGACAGGACACCTCACTACACACTGAATCTAGAGCTAAATCGGACAGGGCCCCTATGGCACGACAGGGGCCCTCGTAGTCAACAGCCACACGGTCAGAGAAGGCCTCACACACCGTGTTGTACGTCTCACCGTTGTGACCACAGACTTCTTTTTTCTTCTTGCAGGCCTCCTGAGGACAGAGTTGGGGTTAGATTTTCTAAGGTCTAAAAAACCAATCATAGCAGCAGCTGTGTAATTTGTTACATCAGTAAAGTTTTTATTATATTCAGAATGTTGCATGTCTGGGAAATGTCTTGGATCTCCACTGGCAACCATTCGGGGTGTCTAAACACCTGCTAATACAAGGCATAGTTTATTTACTGGTGAAGAAGAAGAGACGTTGAGGGGGGGATAGCGTATTATTAGAGTGTGGGGGAGGTGCGGGGTCTGGGGGGGTTAGCGTACCGTTAGAAGGGCGGGGGGCGAAGAAGGAGGGGGATCGGGGGGGAATCGAAGGAGAGATGGTGGGGGAAATAGCATACCTTTGAGTGCTGGGAGGGGGGGTGCGGATGGACGGACGGACAGCGTACTGCAAGTATTGCAAGAAGGGAGAGTAGGTCTGACTGTATGCTACCCCTCCCTCCCCTCCAGTCCCCTAAATTTGCTATTTTATTTATATAATTGTAAGTAATTTCCACTACCAGTAATGTTATGTCTACCAGAGGATTCTTCTGGTCAGTATCTTTCATTAGAGCCTCATTGATGACTGTATGTTGAAGCACTGAGGAGTTACAGTCATTAGAACTTTGTATATCAGGTGTTGTCCAAGTGCGACATTTGGAGACTCCGAATGACACACCTGGACAACACCTGAACATCCTCAAAATAAACATGTCCGAAATGACATTTCTTTTTGTGCTATCATGATCAGTCTTGAAATCCACGAGCAGAAGACTTTATTCTACAGATTTATTGTATTTTCCAGCCCATATCAACACTCAATGTGCATTTACAAGAAATAAAAATGAAAAATCTGGGTGAAGCAACATTTTTCAATTTTTTTGTGTTACAAACGTAATAGCTACAAACTACTTACAGTTAAAGTATTTTTGACTGCAAAAATAGACAATTTAGCTTGTCATCTTCTTAAAGAGACCAAGCTTTTGCATGCACTCCAAAATGTTCAAGAACAGCAGCTGATTTAATTTGGGTATACGTTTTCAGCTGTTTTTGGTGATGTAGGGGGTGAGCGTTAAGGGGTTAAAGAGACGGAGGCCAATTTGAAGGCATCAGATAGCTATGATATCACGTACATTTTTTCTTTTGTTATTTCTGATATATACACAGCATTTTCATAACAACTGAAGTTAACATATCCCTTATGGTCATTAGTGGGAAGGTGAAAGAAAAGAACAATGACATTTCTACAGATGATCAGGACTTTGTGCTACTACAGGGCCTGTTAAAGTAAGAGCTCTAGCTGCTTCCTGTGGGATTCCTACAGGAGTCTTCCTCAGTCCTGTGTCTCCTACCTGGCAGTGCCCCATGTAGGCCAGCATCTTTCCGGACTGCTGCAGATGGCACAGGCTGCGATGCACCCGCCCATCGATGTCACAAGCCGGCTCCATGATGTTTCTGTCACAGACTGCTGGCCGACTAACGCACTCATACTGCGGACACTCCGAAGAGTCGCTCAGACAAACACGTCGCCTCGGGATGCACCTGACCAAAACACACAAATCCAATGTCTTCATCTTTAGCCATGATAAAGCAAAAAAACATACGTTCAACTGTAAGGTTTACATCTTAGTTCATAATATATATGTTCTGTTTTTTTAATCAACTTTTGAAATAAACTTGCATGTTTTTCCTAATACTGTATCTTTAACTAAATAATTTTATATCAACTTAATTAATAACCAAATCAGTTGATTTTTTTCTGCTAACTTTAAAGTGTCATTTCCATTTTCACTCCACAGGGTCCTTTGGATACAAAAAAAAAATACTCTTTCCATGTCTGAGAATATTTTGTATTAACATTTTCTTGTCAAATTCAACTCATAGCAATCAGCACTGCTTTCTGATAACAAAGAAGGAATCCAAAACTATCATTATTTCCCTTTGTATACTTAAAAAATAAATGCAAGGTCTCTTTTGTTATCGCTATCACCGTGGAGACGAATGCTAAAAACATTCATATAAACAATAGGACACACAGCATCATAGAGGACAGGCGACAGTGGTGAGAGCAGTGGTATTCCATGGTTTACACACATTATTGAGGTGTAATCTGTGGGAGTGAGGAAGATGGATAAGAAGGTGTTGGATGTGTTGTCAGACTGAGGTGCTGACAGAGAGGAGAGACAATTTTTCAGAAAGATGCTGAGCTTGGAGCCACCCAACAGGAAGAGGAGAGGAAAACCAAATAGCAGATTATGGCTGTGGTGAACGAGGACAAGAAGTTAGCTGGTGTTCGGATAGAGGACACAAACGGTAGATGATTGGTTGTGGCGACCCCTGGAGAGAAAAGCCAAAAATGACCATAGGAATGAAACTGCAACAGAAGTGTATTAAAACTCATTCTGAATGGTAGTCAGTGGTTCAAATAGGACACAGATGGATGTGTTTACTTTAAAAGCTAAAGGAAAAGCAGCCACACCTGAGTCAACACACTCAGTTTATGCAAAAATAAAATAATAAAAAAAACAACAAAAAATGCAGAGGGATCTATGAGACTTAATTAATGATAAAAAGATAAAAGGTCTCTATATCTTTGACCCCTTCTTCATCTGCTGTGTCTATGACTAAAGAAAGAAATACAACTTGATAAAAAGGAGCAAGAGATTACACTTTAATACATTTAGATTTTTTTTCTTACTTTAAAGTGAATCTCCGTCCTGACACCGAGTGTTTCTTTGCCCTTATATGCCTCTGGCTGGTAGTGATGGAATATCTGAAGCCAGGCTTTGAGGCGTGAACCGAGTAAAAAGGAGGCGTGTCAGATGAAGCCTCCTTGCTGAAAACCACGACTGACAACAAACGATGCCTCAAGTTGCATGGGTCACATGACTGCTTCATTTTACGTGTCGGTTTTCAAAATAAAGTGTGCTGAGTCGTGTTGCTTCATGGCATGGGTTATTGTATTTGATCACATCAGAGGAGTATTTGTTTTCAGCAGTGGCCAAAATAAAAGGAACCTTTTATAGTTCATGTATATTAACAATTTTGATGATGGCACTCATCAAAATGTAATGTTTGTTCCCGGTTTTCTCAATTGTTGATTATTATTTTATGACTTTATATTTGTATGTTTTTATTATGTAAAGCACTTTGAAACTGCATTGCTGCTGAAATGTGCTACACAAATAAACTTGACTGAAATGAAGCCAGCAAGAAGAAAAAATCTGACATCTGGGAAAACTTTGAGATGATCGATCACAAGATTCTTAAATAAAAATAATGAACACCTTCACCTCCAAAATGCTCACCTTCTTGAAATTTCCACTATTTCTTTGTTCTGCAAAGATATATCAGTCTCGCACAGCTGACTTAAAGCTGTTGGAAGAGTAAAATTCTTGCCTGAAGAGTAAAAATATAAGGGATCAGATCAAGAGCCAACTAGAAATCCAAGAAAAAGAGAATTTTTGAAGAAGTTTAGTTTTTCAGGAGGCAAATCAAAACTCAAAGATTACTGTCTGCCCCAACAAGCACTGCACTCTGAATACACTAAAACGAATGTCTAATGTCAAATCAGTCGATGACAAAAGAAAACAGCCACTGACAGTCAACATATACCAGGGTTGACTACAAATAATTTTAATAACTAAAAAAGGTTAGTTAAATAGGATTTAATCAACTCTCCTGTTACAAAACATGAGTTTGATAAAAACTTTGTGACAATATTGCTTTTACTAAGTATTTTAAGTATGTCTATCTGAGTGACAAGGCTGCTACAGTTTCAGCAGCAGATGTCACTAGTGATAAATAAAAGAACCACAGAGTAATGAACCTTTGGGTGAAGCAATGAGCTCATTTTATTAAGGTACGTTTTCAAAGACGAACCTTAATAACAGGTTCGTCTTTATTTTTGTATAACCATGTCAAGGCAATGAGAACTTTTTTTTATAAATTTCTGATGACTTTTCAATTTGGCCATCACTACTGGCTGGAGGTTCTCAAGTCACTTCCCACTAGAGGGAGACATCCAGGCAGACCCAGAACTCTGGACCTGGCTCTAGAGTACTGAGGCCTCACCATTAAATAAGCTGCAGTGGTTCCAGGGACAGGAACGTCACACACCATTTGTCCTTTTTAAGTGGAAGAAATGTACCCAAGTTTATGAATGGATGGTGTTTATATTGTGATGTGGTGACAATAATCTGTTAAAGGACATGTGATTATTTATTCAATACATGGTTTTATCTAGAATTTATGGCACTTCAGCTTACATGAAATAAACCCTCAAATGCCTCCCGGGAAAAATAAGTGGGTGGACTCATTCTAACATAATCTCATTTTTTTGGCCTTTTTCATTTGTGGTATCTGAGATCCACAAATCTGGAGAGGCAAGGAAGCTTTGAAAGCCGTAGGGCATTTGTTTTTAGGGTGAGGAGGCTAAAGAGAGGAGACTGGGGACATCAGAAGGTTTGTGAATGAAATGGGGTCAGTGGGTCTGCTTAGACAAAATCAAACCACCTGAAATAACAACCAAGATGTCTGTCCAGGGAGGGCGGAGGAACAGAAAAGGTTTGAAAATAGAAGTGCTTTCCTGTGTATTAAGGAGTTTAAGCATCCGTTCTGGTCATTTTCTGAACCCACCTCTGGTTTCTCTGGCAGATTATGTCAGAGCAAGGTTTAATGGAATGGCAGGGGCCAAAGACATATTGGTGGTCTTTGAATCCCATACAACGAGCCACACATCCACTGGGATAGGTCCGCCCATTAGAGGCACACACTGGGATGAAACGATATGGGCAGTTACAGGGAAGATCTGAGAGACAGAGGGAGAGAGAGAGAGTTAGAACTCACAGATCAGGACACATAAACACACAGCCTCATCCAATATTCCCCAACCCAAGTGAAATCATAAAAGACGCCAACCAGTAGAAGTCCAATGGGCACTTTCTGTGGGACATTTCCTGGTAGAGCAGATCGTTTCTCCAGCAAAGCAGGAACACGTGTTGCAGTCTGTCCTAAAGGTCGTCCCGTGGTCTAATGTTGGAGTAAGCAACAAAAGACAAAGAAACAACTTATTGAAAGCTTCATTATTTCACAAAAAAGTAGTTTAAAGTTTTTGGTCCTCTGACTTTGCATATAAAAGCAGGGTACTGTACTGGAGACAGAGTCATTACAGTAATGTTACCAAATGATAAGGGGCTCAAAGTCATACTACAGAGTTACACAGAATAAATGTTTTTCAGCAGCTATGGCTGCATGATGAAACTTAATTCAATATCACGCTAGCAGGATCCATATATTGGCACTAATCAGCCTCAGTCTTGAAGTTAAAACCTTGGTGTTGTTCATAACTATTAAATGGCAAATTCAATTATTAACTAAGGTAGTCATTATAATCACAACAACCAAGTTGTGGCACCATCTGGGTATAGTCAAATAGCTGTCAGTCAATTATTGTTTATGAATACCTGCCTTGTGATGTATGGTGTTATAGAAAAATAGATAAGAGTGGGAATTTACACAGTGGCATAATAATTCAATCAATCAACAATTGCTGTAGCCCTGTACAAATCATCTATAATGGTCACCAAAGTGCTAAAAGCCAGCTGATATTCCATCACAAAATTTCCATCACGCATAGGAGAAATAAAAGCCTATCTAAATAAAAAAGCTGTGATGGAAACATGTACACCATAAACACAACAACTTCTCTCCAAAATGCACAAATTAAGTCATAAAATTGTTCAACCTCCGGTTAAAATACTTTTGTCAAGAAACTCTAATGTAGGAACATTTAACTAAACTGAGTAAAAATGAAAAGAATAAGGAAAGCAACCTTCTGACAAAACAGAAAACAAAACATTTCAATAAAATAATATTTGCACATTTGGTGCTGTTCTACACTGGGTCTGGAATGGGGGTACTGCAGCTGCCAGCACTGCAGTGGGGGTGGGTCACTGACTGCTGCTGCTGGCTCCGGTTGGTGGACTGTCCTCTGGTCCTCCTGAGTTCCAGCTAAAGAGGCTGTCTGGTGTCTTGGGGGTCAGGGGTGGTCTGGTGGGAGGAGGTCTCTCCTGCTTTGTCATAGACTATCTTGCTACCAGCGGTTTATCCATCCATCTCCCATTATTCTAGCATTTAGCAAAGAGAAAATGCTAAATGCTAACTGTTATGAGTACATAACATTTGTTATAACCATAAGTCTTATACCTCTTATGTCTTTTATAAGACATAAGACTTACTCTTTCGTTGCCCCTCTACAACGCAGCCCTTGTCTGTTTCCACACAGGGGATCTCCACGCAGTTCTCCAGACGCCCACTGGTGCCACAGCTGCACATCTCGTGGCAACTGGGAGCTCCATCACGAGTTGGAACTTGGATGAGAGCGTCCTGCTGCACCAGAAATTCAGAAGCCTCTCCCATTTTACAACCTGAAACACACCAAGATCTCAGACACCAAGGTAGAACACCTAACAGCTAGCAAACACTGCAGTAGCAGCGCCCCCTACCTGGCACACAGAGATATGGTTGACAGTTGATTTCATCAAGACAGCCCTTTCTGTTAACCTGGCATAAGTGATTGCTTTGACATGGATTAGGGTTGCATGGATGGATGATCTCCTCCACTATGGTGTTGCTCAGTGAACTTGGTGCTGGAGGGATGGAAGACCTGAGTCAATTTGTGATGACAGATTTCATCCAGAATATAAAATGAAACAAAATATTACAAATTCCAGTCAAATATCTATCTATCTATCTATCTATCTATCTATCTATCTATCTATCTATCTATCTATCTATCTATCTATCTATCTATCTATCACACAGTTCTGTTTCTTCAAGAGTTGCTAAATTTCGTCATGCTTTCTTTGTGCACAATTAAAACATTAAAATGAATTTTTAATCAAATTTTTGATGAAGATAATTATACCCTAAAATGATAATTAAGAGTAGAAAGGAACATGACAAATGTTTATGCATTACATTAAGAAATAAAGTCGTAAAAGAACTCAAAGTCAAAAGTGATCTGTTTTATTTATGCTATTATCAATTCAAAGGAAACATTAAAGAGACAGAACTTAGAGAAATTAACAGCAATAATCAAAACAACACAACTAAATATAGATTGTGATGCTAGTGTAGTTACTCATGTATTTAACCAGTATTTCATCAATGCAACAAAAATAATAACTCAAAACGGTTATGTCTAATTATTCAAAGAAACTACTAAACATCAACATATACTGAACTTTCAAGACGTGACAAGAGACTAAAATAGAGACATAAAATAAAGTTTATGTGTGGATATTGGTGTACATCTTTTAACTGTACTACCTAATTCCAAGAGGTTGTTTAAAAAATAAAAATTGTTTAATTTAATTTTATAAAATAGTTTTATGCAGAAAGTAGATGATTTAATTTACTGTCTTTAAAGGTGGTGCTTGGTTTACTCATGACCGCATTAGGACTGATGGGATCTTCTTTATTTCCATGACAGGATATCATTATAGTGATGACTGACAGACTGTGCTGTGCCACCATCACACCACAGAAAAAATACCAAATGACATTATTTCCTAAAGAACAAATGCAATCAGTACAAAAATTAAATTATAAATGAATTTATTGAGTCAAATATTGCTGGTACTTTCAGTAACTGGCTGGAAAGCAAAGATTGGCAAAGTGGCTAAAGCTTTTCAGAATGTTCATGACTAAAGGAGGTTCCTTTAATAAAACTAAAGCAAAGAATAGCTCCTTCCAAACACTGGAAGATAAAATACTATAAACAGCAACTTACTGAGATATCTGTGGAGGGGGATGCAGCGTTCAGGGTCATCGATGGGAGACAGCACATCACAGAGCCTCTCTGGGGTTTGTCCTTCATGAAAGCGTTTCTTATCCCCACACTTGGTCAGAATGTCCACGCAGTCTGACCTGAGAGCAGAAGGAAAGTCAAAAGAAAATACAAGATGACTGAAATCTGACATGCAAATTGTTTAAGTGGGAGTATTATGTATTTTCCAAGCACATAGTGCCATTTTATACAATCAACTGTCACCTTGAGTTGTTATAAAGATGCTAAATATATCAAACATGACTTAAAAGAAATTTTGCCTCATGATGAGTTGGAAATGGCTTCTGTCTCTTTAAGAACCTCCTACCCTTTTTAACACTCTGCCTTCAACACGTAAACAACACTCCTCCATGAAGCTGTTCACGACCGTTCTGAGGAGAGTTGTAGTTTGTATGATGAGCTCAGCAGACTGACAGTTCCATCAGTTGTTACCTAATTGCTGCTGCCACTAGTCTGAAGGAGCTGAGGGGGGTAAGGATGCTCTGTGAGGTGGAAGCTTTGGATAAATAGGTGGGGCTTTTTATGAGCAAGTGTTTAGACAGCCCAGATGGTTGTAGCAGGACTTGCAAGGATTTTTGCAAAGATGCATGACTGAAGCAAAAAACAAAAATAAACAAAAAAACCCCCCGTTTATTAAAAAAGCGTGTTTATTACAATGTGTCAGAGTCTCTGATCGCTGAAGACTAGCAGTGCACCCATTGCAGTTGTCTGTCCAATTGCCGATCACGATCTTTAAAAAGCCTGATCTGCCAATTATGATTTTGGTTGATACTGACTTTTTTGTCTGAAATATCACTAAATATAGCAAGAAAGGCTGAGTTGGTAACAGTGCATACATGACCTGGTGGGCCAGTCTGTCAGTCAAACCTCTCTGACAGCAGAGCAATAGACATCAGTCTTTGATATTTAGACCTATGTTGAGGAAAATAAGATTGGTGGATAAGACTGGCTTCACGTTTAAGTATCAATCCATCACCAATTTGATTTATTGTGCACCTCTACCAAAGACATAAATGTAAATGTTCAGTTTCACTGAAAACCAGCTCAGTGTAAACAGAGCCTTAGTCAGAAAAGCTTTAGAACTAATTTGAATTTAACTTAATGTACCATTCCATAGCTAAGAATGTAGGTGTGGTTAAACCTTTCTGAGATGACCCGTTGTGAAACAATGCTATATAAGTAGACTTAATTGAGCTGAATTAATAAAGGATTCCATCTTAAAATGTTTTAAGTTTGCAAAACACTCCCCTATCAATGAGAGAACATAATTTTCAAAGCAAAACTGATTTAGTGTGCACTAGAAAGACTTTAAAATTAAGTAAGCACAAATGGAGAAAAATACTTAGGTATTTTTGTTTGGTGCAGAAGGCAGAAGCCCTCATGAGACTGCAGTACAGTGGAAGTTAATACCTGACAGCTGTGGGATTTCTGCCATAGTGTTTCTGTCTCTCTGTGTCCTTCTAGTCCTGCAGCCACTTTGTCTGTGCAGCCAGGTCTTAAACTTACCAGGAAAGAATCATGGATTCTCCATATGTCATATGCCTTTTATTTGCCAGAAATCTCACATTCCCCATTAAGATTGAGGGAAGATAAGTTAAAATCTTATCTTCCCTTATCTTTGTTCCAGTTGCTCTTTTGCTCCTCTGCTATAGGAACAATATTTCCTCTTCAAGTTAATCAAGATTCTGGGTCAATGTAAAAACTAGTTAAAACTGTTAACTATTTAACATGGGTAAAGCGTGAAGAATGACCCAAGTCTTGTAAGAACTTTGTAACAACTGCTCCAAGATAAATGACATTTGAGATTTTCTCCTGGATTTTGATATTGTAGTGATCAGTAGACCTACTTGCATATGACACTCCCCCTGGATTTGCTGTGGCAGGGTTTGATCTGCAAAGAGCAGGCCACCGCCTTCCACATGTCTGGCAGACACTTCCTGATGTCCAGGACTGGGATGTTCATGAAGGGCATCTTGATGGTCCCGTTGGACCACAGCTTGATGTCGTTCATGGCACCTTGGTCTGACTGCATGTTACAGCTACGGAACAGCTCTGTGGGCCTATAGATACACACACCCACACACACGCCTTGTTAGAGTAAGTGAAAATGTCTGTTAAATTTAATTGAACAGTTTTAAGAAAAAATATGGCAGAACTGCAAAACTGCATCTAAAACATGAAGCTTCTGGATAAATTACATTTGGACAACTGGGACCAAGTTAATGTGTGACCATAAAGCATAGCTCTTTTCTTGGAAAAACAAACATCTTGTCCCAAGTGTCAGAAGTGATTATTTTAGCTTATTCTCAGGCCACATGAACACTTTGAAGTCCCTAAAGGCCAAGACACACCGCTTGAATCCGACTTCTTCCTGATGCACACAATATAATTTCTAGGTCTAGTGTGTCGTTCATGTATGTATGATTTGTTCACTTCAGCGAATGAACTTAAGTTAATCACTTCAATGACTGACTTTTTCATTTCTCAATTCAGGTTAGGTCAATGGAAGTGTGCCACTTGGATGGAACTTCCATATTTTGTGACTCAGAATAATAAAATAAAGTTTCATCCTCTTCAGCAGTGTACTGTGATCTGTACACACAGCGCCGTAATGAGTGAGTCGCATGGTGAACAAATCAGGGTGTTAGTACTCTCTGATCCCTGAGTCAGTATGTACGCCTGCCTTGCTCTTTTTGCTCTCCTTTCCTCTCAGTCTCATTATTGATCAAATAGTTTACAGACCAGCTAGCCCATGTACTCACAGACTTCTTCAATACATCACTGTATCAGGCCATTGTCCCCTCATGTTTTAAGTCAGCTATTATTACTCTAGTGCCCTAGAAAAAAAACTATCACATGTCTTAATGACTTTCAACCCATTGCATTAACATCTATCATCATGAAGTGCTTTGAGAGAGTGGTTAAGGGCCATATAATCTCTATACTGCTTCCATCATTTGACCCATTCCAGTTTGCATACAAAACTAACCGCTCGACTGAAGATGCCATTTCCACTGCTCTTCATCTGAGCCTGGTACATCTGGAGAAAAGAAACACCCACCTACGGATGCTGTTTTTGGACTTTAGCTCAGCATCCAATACCATCATCCCCGAGGATCTGGTATGCAAACTGGTTTCCCTGGGATTCAACATTCCACTGTGCAACTGGCTGCTGGACTTCCTCACTGACAGAACTCAGTCTGTCCATGTGGGTAATAACACCTCCAATGTCATTTCTTTACAGACTGGTTCCCCACAGGGCTGTGTCCTGAGCCCCCTTCTGTTTACCCTGATGACCCACGACTGTCGTCTCAGGTTTAACACCAACCACATCATGAAATATCCAGACGACACAACAATTAACGGACTCTTTAAGGAAAACAATGAAGTAAACTACAGAAAAGAGGTACAACATCTTGTGAACTGGTGCAGAACAAACAACCTGCTCCTGAACGTCGACAAAAGAAATCATTGTCGACTTCAGAAGGTCTCAACCCAACCACACATCACTCCCCATCAACGACACAGCAGCGCCTACACTTTCTAAGACGAATGAGAAAAGCTTCACCCCTCCTCTCATCCTCTTCACCTTCTACAGAGGAACCATTGAGAGCCTGCTGACCAGCAGTATCTCCATCTGGTCTGGAAGCTGCAAAGTGTCAGACTAGAAATCTCTGTGAAGAGTGGTGAAGACAGCAGAGAGGATCACTGGAACTCCACTCCCCCCTATCCAGAGCATTGCACAGTAACTGCGTAGCCAGAGCAAACCAGATCCTCTCTGATTCCACACATCCTCTCCATGGTCTGTTCATCTGGTTGCCGTCTGACAGGAGAGTCTGCAGCATCCGCTGAGGAACAACCAGACTCAGAAATAGTTGTCTCCCACTGGCCATCAGACTGCTCAACAATCCCATCATGAAGACCATCTGAGACTGTTTGAAAATAGTAATTATTATCTGTATATTATTTAATTATAGGCACACGTGTGTTTTTGTGTGTGCTCCGGTGGCCAAGCGAGGACATTTCATTGCCAATTTTACTTATATTTCTTTGTGCAATGACAATAACAATAAGTCTAAGTCTCTAAGTCTACTGTTTGCACTTCAGTCTATTAAGATGTGCGTGCGTGTTTCTCTTGTATCCGTGTTTGTGTGTGTGTTTGTTTTCATGTGGCCTGTTTCTCCAGCCGTTAGCTTGGAGAAACAGAGCTAGCGCCATGCTGGGCTGTGCGTCATGCAGTACATAGATTGTGCAGAGGGAGGCGCTGTTCTACACACATGTACCATGTGATCAGTGTGGAAACAAGCTGAAATCAAAGGAAAACCTCTGAAAGTACTATTTAAAGGGATTAGAGTTTCTTCATCACTTCAGCTAGCATATTAGAAAAATAAATAAATAATGATTATCAAAAATTTGTGGTTTTTTGATTGTCTTTCTTTGTTTCTGCTCTGGCAATTTGTTGCTGCCTTATAATTTCTCAAATATATTCTTTTAAAATGTGTGTTTGGTTAGCAGAACAACTAGAAAGAGAACATTGAAAATGTAAAAAAAAAAAAAAGAAGAAATAATATCTCTTCTATTGCTACTTTTTATAAACATATTAATACAAAAAAACAGTACTGAGATAATGAGACTGATCCAAAACAACAAAGAAATCTTTCTGAGCAATATTGATGTGTGTAAGTTTTAATGCATCAGCTGTGTAAGGTTTCGTGAGCTTAGCAGTGGGAAGGAGTGACCTGTTGTTGAAGTTGGTGCAGTAAGTCAGGTCCTTGCAGCCCAGCTGGCATGGCTCTCTGACATCTGCCAGGCAATTGATGAGCTCCATCTCCATTGGGTTGTATTCACACAGCTGATCAAAGTCTTGCCATGTCTGGCTGCCCCAGTGGGTGCTGATCTGGTGGCACTTTTCCCTGTCACAGCAGAGCACAGAGTCCGTTACAACCAGCCAGCAGAAAGCATGGTGTACTGGTTTCCATGGCACCTCACCTGCAGACCGATGTGTTTGCCTTTGAGCAGCAGTGCAGCTTGGCGCAGTCCATCTTGGCTGGATGGGGGGTCTCCTCCTCGGGTGGGGAAGGAGGGTGAGCTCTGCTCAGGAAACACTGCCACATTGGATCCTGAGGGAGGGGCTGGGTGCCACACTCCTTAATAAGGCCCTCCATGATCTCTTGGTCTGTATTCATGGTGCGGAGGAGATGGCGGCAGGCCGTCTGGCAGTTTGGGGCTTCAGCTCGGTCGCAGCAGTATAAACCTGGAGGAGATCATGGCAGAGACTCAGCGGTGCTGCAGTATCTGGGTGACAGACATGGTTGCATACGCATGACAGATATGTACTACATCAGGAGTTTGTGGCTGAATTTCTATTACAGTTTTTGCTGTCAATTTCAGTTTTATTTAAAAAAAAAAGTTACAAGAACAGAATTTAAGATATAGCTGTAAAGCCTTTTTGCCATCTCCACTCAGTGTGACTCTGTGTGAGGAGGAGTCATTATCACACAATAGCCATGTCCAAATTCAGGGGCTGCATCATTCGAAGGCTGAATTTATAGGCTGCTTAAATCATAATGCGGCAACAAGGCCTGTCTGCGTTCGAAGACTCCTTCAAATGCAGCCTTCAAATACATCCTTCTTTTCCCCAGATTTGAGGGATGGGTCCGGTGTATCCTTCATGGCCCACCATATCCCATAATTCACTGTCGGTACAAAACGGGCATTCAGGTGAAGAGGTCATTGGTGGTGAAGAGCGAATAATTATTTTGCTATATTATACTTTAAGCGACACAACAGGTAACACTGAACTTGGTTCAATGATGAGAGAATATGAAGCTATGCAGCTCTTCAGGTCTGTTGGATGAAGACTGACATACTGTCTATGGGGCTGCGAGCAGGGTAGGACTCGGTGAAGTTGTTGACGCATTCAACAAGCTTAGGGCTGTGACTCTTGCAGAAGTCTTTGACGGTCTTGATCTGGGATTCTGTTGGCGTCGAGTCCGTCCTGAATATGGCATCGCAGAAGTCCCTGCAGTTGGTGTGACGGCCCACAAAACCACAGCATGCCGAGCCCACTGAAAGATAAACCCAAGGGATTGTCTGAGAAAATGGATAAAAGCATTTTCTGTAATTCCAACTTCATCATACTTCATCTAAGTATTCTCTGCTGATTTAAGAACTGGGTCCAAGAATACTAGAAACAGGAATACAGACAAACCCATCATCTTAACAAATGTTCTATTGGTGTGTGTGTAAGGAAAAGATTAATTTCTTAGTATTTGTGTTTTTCACGCTTTATTTGGTCATTATTTAGTGCATGAGACTACAAACTTACTTTCATTTTTGGTGATGCAGCTGTAGAGAGAGTTCTAAAAACAGAGAAGAGAAAAACATAGCAAGATAATTGCTGCTGACATTCAGATAACTCAAATAATAATCATCCACAGATGCACTAAGAAGTTGTCAGTTGAGACGAGTCAGCCGATTTAAAGCTTGACTGATCCTGACTGGTGTCCAGCTGGTGGAAAAGTCAAAAATCTAATCGAATCAGTCAATGCACCAAATTTGAACGATGAAGGTTTTTATTTTTCTAAACAAATATGTTAGTGTAATGTTGAAAAAGTACAAAAGACTTTGATCAATAGCTGAAGCAACAATAATGTTTCAGTCCTGATTCTAAGGAACCAAATGTTTGTGCACCTCTCAAGCTTCTGTGGAATTTGTTCTGGAGTTGTTGCTGGAGTATATAGAAAATAATTTTGCCACAACTTTGTTCTGCTCCTAGGAGTAAGCTAGTTTCTAAAGACCTGTGGGATCTGAATGGTTTGTATTTGACAAGTATAACTCAGAGATCTGTTCTTTACAGCACTTTGACTAAATCAAAAAACAAAAACATCTTACACTGCAGCTGTATAAAGCAATGAAAGTTTGCAATAGAGAAAAAAATGAATGCTGTTCCAGTTAATATGAGTCTCAATATTTTAAGGTGTAGCCTAGGAAAAGATGTTTCTGGTAACTGTGTAATGGGTCTTTGTGTTTTCTTTGGTCAACAGTTTTCAGCTTGTAAATCTCTGATGGATTTTCTTCTTAATCACATTTACCATGTTGAATAATACACACTGATCCCAATTTGAATGTTATTCAGGACTCTCTTATGCCCTACTGGATGAGTCTGTGTATTTTTTAGAGTAACATTAGTACACCAGATACTTTGGGAAGGTTTGCCACTGTTCTGAGTCTTCTTCTTCGTTGGTTTTCCAGTGTCCCATTCAGATTCTTATGTCAATGTCAGCTGTTCCTAAATTTGTTCCTGAAATGTCCCTGGATTTCAGGAAGATTGGGTTATGATGTGTTGGTTTATATGTTTTCCTGTACTTGTCAATAGGCAAGTGTATGCAACAAGTGATACTGATTTCTAAAAGTATGTGCTCAATCATAAGTAATTAATAATTTAAACAGGAAGTAATAACTTTTAAAAAGATTGATTTGGATAACTTTTTTCTTATTCTTCTATATCTACTCTCATTAAGTAAAAAAAGATTTTTTCTCAGATTCTTACTGATAGATTTCAACCAACTACACTGATGCTTGCCTCTTTCAGAGATCTGAATCAGAGTCTGGAAATGTGTGGGTTGCAGGAGGCTCCTCCTTACCTCAGTGACCTTTTTGCATACTTTTGTTATGTCATTTTTAGATGATGCCTAGAAGAAGAACACAAATGAATCTATTTAGAAAATTTTGTGCTGAATTACATTTAGAGACAAAGAGAAGGTTAAATAAAATCAACAGAAAAACACATGATATGATGAGAAACGTTTTCACCCTAAGGATCTGACCTGTTTGCATTCTCTACGACACTCTCCTGCGATGGCCAGCTCACAACAACCAAGCCCAACCCAACCATCGGACTTCTTGGAAACACCTGGAAGCAAATCAGTCAGCACTGCATCAACCAGCTATGCAAAATTCTTCAACCAAGACTGAAGCCATTTATCAATAAGAGTCATTAATAAGCTTTGTATCTGTTCTGCTTTTTGTTTTTTAAATAAAAGTCAAAGTATCAAAGAGATGTTTGTGAGAGCTGTGGTGGAGATGTGAGGGATGTCATTAAGTGAAGCTGGCACATTGAGGAGTCTGAACAGAAACTGATGTTCCTCTGCAGCGTAAGAGAATCGATCAAATCTCAGAATGAGGAAAGCTTTTGCACATTCCTGAGACTGTCTGGAGGCCAAGTGTTCCACAGGTACAGAAGGAAAGAATAAAGGCTTTCCAATCTGGAGGCCATTAGGACTGTGGGTGATTTTTCCCCCCCATGTGTGGGCAGCAAAATTCAGGCTTTTGATGTCTAGCCTGTTTTTTTGCTCAGCGGTTCTTGTTCCTGGCTATAGCCCCACCAGCTACCATTCAGTGAAATGCAAGCAGACTGAGGTTACCTACATGTAATGATTCATAAAGTCAAAGCTTTACAGATTGTAAATAAGTATTTAATCAAAACAAACATGATTGGGATGGTAATTGCAACGTTCAAATGATATTTGAACAAAGATCAAAGCATCTTTATCTATCCATTCATTCTTTATCCAACATGCTCATCCTTGTGGGGTCAATGAGGTTTGCTGGTGCTCGGCTTTGATGAAGCTGTATCAATTAGGGAATCTATTTAGCACACTGCTTATGCTGCCAGACTCCCAGTCTTGGCTGATGAGCCTGATCCTGACTTAAAGCCTGTTGATTCTACCACAGGTTTATTGGTTGTTCTGGTGATTCCCCGCTGGTTGGATGTGATTGAAACAATCTTAATGGAAGGTGCTCTGTCACACCCAGCTTCACATAAAACAGGTTGTATAATGCAAACAAAAAACATTTCACACAAAGTGTAATCAATCCCCACTCTGACTTCTCCAATAAAATTCCTGATGGATTCCACGGTTTGAGTTTCCTGAGTCTCCAGAAAGAGCAGATCACTGAGTGCAAGCTTCCAGGGAAGGAGATGAGTGATGCCTTCAGCAGTTACATGCAATCGGGTTAGCACAACATATAAAGTATATCACCTTATCAAAGCCAACAATAAACAAATTCTAGTATTTTTTAAAACACATTGTGTAGACTACCAGCTCCCACATACTCAGGAGTGTGTAGTCTGTTAGCTGTGAAGACTCTGTGTGTATTCTACATAGTAGCGCACTGATTTCCTACATCTCGATTTCAGCCAAGGTGTCGACAGATGAGGGGGAAAAGATAACCTGCTTTTCAACTTTGAAAAACAAAAAGATGGTACATAAGGCTAATAAGACAGACTGGTGATGAAAAAGGGGAACCTAACAGATTGTGCATGTCTGTCCAATACCTGACTGCAGTGTGAGCTGGTGGTGCTGGATAATCTGAAACATCCTGGCTCAGAGATGTGTTGTTGTGTTTTGTAAGCATGGTGGACAGAAGTCAGCTCCAGATTTTCATTCTCCATGAACTGTCTGTGATCACAGGAGGCTGCATTGTGGTCAGTGAGGTAAAACCCAGTTACAATGCATTCTAGTCTGTAGATGTCTGTTACAGGTAGCGGCTTCTCCATACCCTTTCAGACCTTCTACATCTACTGAGGACAAACCTGCTATCATTTCTGAAAATCACACGGTATCAATGGATCTACTAACTCTGGGATTTGATGGCAATCCCAGTTGAGATTAGTTGTTTGGTGGGACTCTGGTTGTGCTCTACCAGGCCAGCAGATGGACAGGAGAGCTGGACAGGACCGAGAATGGGTTATGTCTTTGTCTGCATGTGTCCTGGATTCACCCAATAACTCTTTAGACAGTGCTGGGAGACCCAGCACACACTCTGACAATGGACGTTTTGAGTTGCCAACTTGGAGGGTTGACTACCTGTGCAGAGTCTTTGTGCTTCAGGAACCACTTCATTTTTAGGTCTGGTTTTACCTGATTTATAATTTTCTTGTATTCTCTTAATAAACAGCCATTTGGGACAAAATGCTTTATAAAACACGTCATTAACAATCTAACACAATTATAATTAATCTCTTTGTTATTCCTGCCAGTACTCTTGCCTTACCTGGGAGTGTAGAGTTGATGCACATCCAGAGCTCATTCTGTAGAAACAAAGTGAATGTTAGTTTTTCTTTCTTTCTAATTGCTCTTGCTGTAGTGGAGTGGAACCCTCCTCTGTGGCTGTAGGTGAGCAGTCTTAGATGAACTCAATGCACTTCCGTCAATCCTAAGCTGCAAAGAAAAGATTCTGACATTTGGAGCTTGGAACAAAAATATCCTTAATTCATACGTGTTGCAATCATTATGTGCGACATTTGAAAAATATTAGTTTGGATTCCCCTAAATTTGCAATAAATATTACTTCCCCCAATGTTGTTTCTATTGCTTTGCAAAATAAACTATTCCACTTGATTGATGAGAAAACTCATATAGTACTAAAACTCCACTCCGGGTTTTCCTAGTTGCCTACAACCGCATGCTACACCACATGCTCCAAGCATTAACACTAGAGTGACCCTCTAGTTCACTGTTTTTCAACCACTGTGCAGCGGCACACTAGTGTGCCGTGGGTGATCGTCAAGTGTGCCGTGGAAATTATCCAATTTCACCTAACAAATTAATTATCTGCAAATAATATGCCGTTTTCAAGTGTCTGTGCTGTAGAAGTGACTAGCGGCGTAATCATGCAATTTCCTTATCACTAGATGGCAGTAGGTACATAGCATTGTA